>SJXQ01006905.1:0-49082 GCA_006408695.1 Aepyceros melampus | reverse complement strand
AGGGCAGAATCAGAGGGCATTTCTTTTAATGGCAGCCATGGCTAGTTTCATCAGTTCAAGGCTACAGCCAACCTTCACGATATAAAAGCAAGCGGTGAGGCCATGAGTGCAGATACAGTAGCTACCTAGGAATTTCCTAAAATGCTTCAAGAAATTATTGATGAAAGTGCAAGTTTACCCAAGCAGGATTTTAATGTGAATGAGATAGGACTGTACTAGAAGAGGATACCAGACTGAAGTTATATCACTAAGGAGGAAAATTTGATGTCAGACCATAAAACAGCAAAGTACAGGCTAACTCAGCTGTTTGGTGACAATATTTCTTGTGAAATGAAGCTAAGTCTCTTTTAGTTTATCATTCAGAGAACCTAAGAGCCCTTAAAAACAACCAAGGGCCCCTTCATGTTGTGTGGAAGATTAACCCCAAAGCCTGGGTAACACAGGTCATTTTCTAAGATTGGTTTTTCCACAACTTTATCCGGGAGGTAGAGAGATATTGCTTGGAGAAGGACATCCCAGTCAACATTCTTTTCTGAGCCACCCCTATTCATGGACAGCTTTCATCTCATTGTAAAAATAGTGCATCTGCTACCACATAACAGTATCACTCATCCAACCTAGGGACCAGGGAGTTATAGCAACTTTTAAGAAATATTACTTATGTCACACTTTTGGTCAGGCAGTAAGGGCAGTGATGAATCAGGGACAAACAATCTTGTGACAATTCTGGAAGGACTATAACATCCACAAGGCCATAAAAAAGAACACTGACTTTGCTTGTTGTGAGGTTACAGTCATCACCATGAATGGGGCTTGGAAGGATCTTTGCTGCAGTTTGTTCATGACTTTTGTGGCCTTGAGAAGGTCAATGAGAAGTCTAAAGAGATCTTCAGCAACTTAGTGACCTTCAGCAAGAAGCTGGAGCTAGATCTGCAAGAGGACAACTTAACTGAACTCCCTGCTGTAAAACACAGGAAGCTTACTAATACAGACCTGATGGAATTGGAGGCCCAGAGAAAGGATGAAAAGAAACAAGAGGAAGAAGGAACTGAAGATCCAAAGAGATTCACAACACAGGAAATGACAAGAGGATGTTCTTTATTTTAGGAGACACTGGTAGTTTTTGAGGCACAAGACCTGAAGGTAAAATGGTACATGAAGGTTAAAGTAGCCATTCAGAATGCAACCCAGTAAGACCCTGTCATTTATGATGAGAAAAAAAAGAGCCACTACCCAGACACCACAGAATTGATTTTTAAGAGAGTAGATAGAATCAAATCCATCAAGGAACCAGAAACTGTGCCATCAATGTCAGGTGTGGGTGAGATTGTGGCTTGCCTCCATCTCCTGATTGTTGATGATCCTTCAGCTCTACCACCTCCCACCTCCTCTCCATCCTACAGTCAGTAAACTCTTCTGACTGTTCACTTGATGTCAGCCCCTGTAGGCCAGCTGTTGTACAGTACTGTACTTTGCAGGTACCAAACTGTAAAATTAAAGATGTTTTCTTTATTTTTGTGTTTGTTTTTTATGTATTATATGTGTGACAAGTATTATAAACCTATTATTGTATAGTACTACATAGCCAATTGTGTTAGTTGGGTGCCTAAGCCAAATATGTTGGGCTTATGAACAAACTGGACTTACAAATGCACTCTTGGAATAGAAACTGTTCATGTGTTGGAGACCTACTGTAGTAAATATATAGGCACATTCAACAAAGGAGCACCTAAATACATAAACCAAACAAAAACCTAAAGGGTGAAATTAACATAACTAAATAACAGTGAGGGACTTAAATACTCCTTTACATCAAACCCACACATATTAATAAGGAAACATAGACCTTAAAAAGAAGCACATTATACCAGATGGAGTTAAGATAGATGGTTAGATAGAGAACACTCTATTCAAAAACAGCAGAATATTCATTCATGTACAGAAAAAAGAAGATCTATTTGTGTCCAAAATAGAGCACAAGTATGCCACTTCAGCATTCTTGCCTGGAGAAGCCCATGGACAGAGGAGCCTGGCAGGTTACAGTCCATGGGGTCACAAACAGTCACATACGCCTAAGTAACTAACACGCACACACGCTGCAGGGCAACTCCTGAGCCCATGTGCTCCGGAGCCTGTGCATGGACAATTAGAGAGTCCACACACAACAAAAGATCTGGTGTCCCAAGGCAGCTAAATAAATAAGTATTTTTTAAACCCTTAGACCAAAAGTAATAAATTTTAAAATTCCATTTAAAAAAAAGGACCACAAACAGTAAGTGCTGGTGAAGATATGGAGAAAAGTAAACATTTAAGCATGGTAGGTAGAATATAAATTGGTACAGCCACTGTGGAAAACAGTATGGAGGTTCCTCAAAAAATTAAAGATACAACTACCATCAGTTCAGTTCAGTCACTCAGTCATGTCTGACTCTGTGCGACACCATGAATTGCAGCACGCCAGGCCTCCCTGTCCATCACCAACTCCTGGAGTTCACCCAAACTCATGTCCATCGAGTCGGTGATGCCATCCAGCCATCTCATCCTCAGTCGTCCCCTTCTCCTACCCCCAATCCCTCCCAGCATCAGAGTCTTTTCCAATGAGTCTACTTTTTGCATGAGGTGGCCAAAGTACTGGAGCTTCAGCTTTAGCATCATTCCTTCCAAAGAACACTCAGGACTGATCTCCCTTAGAATGGACACACTCAGTCATGTCTGACTCTGTGCGACACCATGAATTGCAGCACGCCAGGCCTCCCTGTCCATCACCAACTCCTGGAGTTCACCCAAACTCATGTCCATCGAGTCGGTGATGCCATCCAGCCATCTCATCCTCAGTCGTCCCCTTCTCCTACCCCCAATCCCTCCCAGCATCAGAGTCTTTTCCAATGAGTCTACTTTTTGCATGAGGTGGCCAAAGTACTGGAGCTTCAGCTTTAGCATCATTCCTTCCAAAGAACACTCAGGACTGATCTCCCTTAGAATGGACTGGTTGGATCTCCTTGCAGTCCAAGGGACTCTCAAGGTCTTCTCCAACACCACAGTTCAAAAGCACCAGTTCTTCAGCACTCAGCCTTCTTTATGGTCCAACTCTCACATCCATACATGACTACTGGAAAAACCATAGCTTTGACTAGATGGACCTTTGTTGGTAAAGTAATGTCTCTGCTTTTTAATACACTGTCTAGGCAATGAGTTGGACACAACTGAGCGACTGAACTGAACTGAACTTGGTTGGTCATAGCTTTTCTTCCAAGGAGCCAACTGTCTTTTCATATCATGGCTGCAGTCACCATCTGCAGTGATTTTGGAGCTCAAAAAAAACAAAGTATCTCACTGTTTCCATTGTTTCCTCATCTATTTGCCATGAAGTGATGAGACCAGATGCCATGATCTTCGTTTTTTGAATGTTGAATTTTAAGCCAGCTTTTTAACTCTCCTCTTTCACCTTCATCAAGAGGCTCTTTAAATCCTCTTCCCTTTATGCCATAAGGATGGTGTCACCTGTGTATCTGAGGTTATTGACATTTCTCTCCCTGCAATCTTGATTCCAGCTTATGCTTCAGCCAGATTGGCATTTCTCATGATGTATTCTTCATATAAGTTAAATAAGCAGGGTGACAATATACAGCATTGACATACTCCTGTCTCAATTGGGAACCAGTCCATGTTCCATGTTTGGTTCTAACTGTTGCTTTTTTACCTGCATACAGGTTTCAAAGGAGGCGAGTAAGGTGGTCTGGTATTCCCATCTCTTTAAGGATTTTTCACAGTGTTTTGTGACCTACACAGTCAAAGGCTTTGGTGCAGTCAATAAATCAGAAGTAGGTGTTTTTCTGGAACTCTCTTGCTTTTTATATGATCCAACAGATGTTGGCAATTTGATCTCTGGTTCCTCTGTCTTTTCTAAATTCAGTTTGAACATCTGGAAGTTCTCAGTTCATGTACTGTTGAAGCCTGGCTTGGAGAATTTTGAGCATTACTTTGCTAGTATGTGAAATGAGTGCAATTGTGCTGTAGTTTGAACATTCTTTGGCATTGCCTTTCTTTGGGATTAGAATGAAAACTGATCTTTTCCAGTCCTCTAGCCACTGCTGAGTTTTCCAGATTTGCTGGTATATTGAGTGCAGCACTTTAACAGCATCATCTTTTAGGATCTGAAATAGGTCATAGTGATGCTTCCTAAGACCCACTTGACTTCATACTCCAGGAGGTCTGGCTCTAGGAGTATTACTAAGTCATAAAAAAGAATGAAAACTTTGCCATTTGCAACAACATGGATGGACCTAGAGGATACTATGCTAAATGTAACAAGTCAGAAGGAGAAAGATAAATATCATACGATTTCATTTAGATATAGAATCTAAAAAAACAAATGAATATACATAACAAAGAGAAACAGACTCATAGATACAGAAAACAAACAAGTGGTTGTCAGAGGAGAGGATAATGGAGGAATGAGTAAAATAAGTGAGAAAGATTAAGAAGTACCAACTTCCATGTACAAATATGAGTCATATGAATGAAATATACATGGGGAATACATCCAATAATATTTCAGTAACTTCGTATGGTGACAAATGATAACTAGACTTATCACAGTGATCATTTTGCAATGTATAGAAATATTGAATCACTACATTATGTCCCAGGAATTAACACAGTGCTACAGGTCAATTACACTTCAATATTAAAACTCCAAAAATATATTGTTAGAATCACTGAAAACTTCCCATATAGAAGTAATCACCACTTGGAGAAATCAGGTATGCCCATCAGAACTATTTAGAGATGAAGGCTTAGAAGCAGTTGTCACAAAGGAAAAAAAAAAGAGAGAGAGAGGAAAAAGAGAACGTAAAGAAAGAAGAGGGAAAAGTAAGAGTTAAACAGAGAAGGAAGGGAAAGATAGAAGCAACCACTGGGTGCCAATATGGGCCAAAGACTGCTAACCCTTGCCTCAATAAACCTCCCATTCATTTATCAAACATTTTAGGAAGACCTTTCAGTCCAAGACATCCTGCCTGACCCTAGAGTAGACACAGTAAGGAATCACTGTACTCCTGCCTTCAAAGAATATATGAGGTAAAGACATACAGGAAAGAAACTGTACCAAGCAACTATAACACAAAGTGGAAGGTGATGAGTATTATGGTAAGAAAGACACAGTACTGTGGGAGCCCAGAGGAGGAAGAGGCATGTCTAGTTTGAGGAGAGGAATTAAAGAAGGAAATATTATTTCACCAGTGTTCTAAAATCATGAGGAAAATGGCAGTATGCAAAGATGAGATTTGGGGCATTTGGGGAAGAAAAAAAAGACATGAACTAAAAAAGCAGGGAAAGAAGTTATGCGGAAAACAGTGGCTGAAATGCAGGGCACAAAAAGGGAAGCATGGGTGACGTGTGGAAAGGCAGAAGTGGAAAAATCAAGCAGAGGATGGTAAACTTGAGTGCCAAATTCACTCTGTGCTATAGAGAACCCCTCCAGGTTTTTAAACAAGAGAAAGATGTGACCAGAACTGCTCTTGAGGAAAATTAATCAGTAGCAGAGGAACAGAGAATCTTATTGTAAACACAGCAGCTTGAGGGAGGAGAGGTCATGAGTTCATGGGAAGAGGGGTCTTCCATCCACCCGGATTTTATTTTGCAATTCAACTGCAAGCGCTGAACAATGTGTCCCAGTGTTCATATTGCCAGAATTATATCCGCAGTTACCCTTCCTATGCGTTCTCTGCCAGGTTTCCTCTTCTGTGAGTTGCCCTAGAGAACAGCAATAATATCCACAGCTTCCTATGGCCTCCATCCTGTTCCACTCTCTCAACGAAGCATTACTCTTTGCTCCCAGCTGGATAAGGCCTATTTCTCAGGGATACTCATCATCAAAAGGCAAAAGCTAATATGCTGGCACATTCGGGTGCTGGGAGGAAGGTGGTCTAATGGTCACTCCTGCAGATAGACACCCAGGACTCCCTTGCTGGGATGATATTTCACCAGTGCTCTAAAATTATGAGGACAGACATGTTCAAACCTGTAGGATAGATATGGAGGGCTTCTCTGACTCATCCCTACCCTGGCCCTCATGAAAAAGTGACATCAAACAATTAAAACAATTAAGCATCTCAGAATGTACAGAGAGAAGATGAAGGAAGCCTGATCATGGGGCCCCACCCAGAACAACTGACTGATAAACAAACTCACCAAATACCTAGAGTTTAATTTTAAATGACTAGGTCCCCTTGTTCACAGTCAGATAATCAAATCCATATACTGGAAACACAGTTCAGTCTTTTTTGAGTTGGTTTTTTCCCCAATTTAAAAAAATAAGAGCTTTTTCCATGGCATTTTTTTAAAATTTCCTATGCTTCACAGCCTGATTAATGACAGACTCAGCTTCACAAAAAGCCAAGGAAAGGAAAGAAAATTAGTGTGAAAGTCCAGCCATTTCAGGTCTCCTCTGGCCTTCCCAAGGTTCAATACACACTGTTACTCCTGGAGATGACACAGCTTCAGACCTGAGCTGGGCCCTGGGGTCAGGTGTAGGATAAACCTACATGTGTGACTTAGCCAATTATCCTTTCTGCTCTAGCCTAAACATTATCTTGAAAAACCAAGCGGAAATCAGTAGTATTCTACAAACTTCCAGCCCTTTGGTTTCTGCCAAGTGGGAGTATAGGAAGCAGTGGATTTGAAGCTAAAGGCCCAGTATTTAGACTTAAATATGCTCTTTACCAGTAGTGGACTTTTGCCAAGTCATTTTTCTCTCCACCTTCAGCTTCCTTTTTTTTTTTTTCATCGCTACTGACTATGGTTTTTTTTTTTGTATCTTAATTAATTTTTATTTTTTAGTTTATTTGGCTTTACAATACTGTATTCATTTTGCTATACATTGACAGGAATCAGCCACGAGTATACATGAACTTTTTAAAAAGGAGCTAACCTGATTAAAAAGGGATTACGCACAGGCTTTAATAAAACAAAGTAACTTAAGGTACAACAATATGGTATGAAGGCTAAGTGCACCCTCTTCCTACCTGATGATGGGAGAGGTCATGTAGGTAAAGGGCTTTGAAATCCTTATGAGGACCTTAAAAGCAGCATGAAATGGTGAAAACAGCACAGGATTTGGGATCAAGCAACCTTATTTAGGATCATGGCCCTGTGGTGTTAAGCAATTCACGAACTCATTCCAAGCCTCAGTCTCCTCAAGTGTAAAAGCGGATAATGATGCCCACTTCAAAGGGTTTATAAGTGGCTGATTCCAATCTCTTAGGGAGAGATTCCTTTGTATGAAAGCTTCCCTGAGAAGCTCACCTGGGTTATACATAACCTGTAAAGCATGGATATCGCTGGTACCAAGAGCTCAGAAAAGGGAGTGAAACTTCTCTGCATGTGACAAGAAAAAAGGATTTCTAAAAGAAAAGGCAAGGAAAAGCATGAGGGAGTGACGGGGAAAGCTAGGAAGATGGCTAGTGGCTTTGACAGGAGAACACAACCTCCTGCCCCCACTTCCTACCCCACTCCATCATGCCTCAAATCTGTAGGAAAATTACTAATAAAAAACCTTGGTACAAGTGAGGGGTGTGAGCATGTCATGAGGCTGCACTTTACATTTGGCCAATCCAGTGCAACTTAAGACCATGAATCCTCATAAACCGAGAGGAGAGGCTTAGGCCTCCCTTGGGCTCCAGAGGCCCCAGGTGACATCACTGTTGTATTATTGTTGTTTCAGTAAGAAGGGGGTATAGCACATCAGGAATATTCATTCAAATAATTAAACTTCTAATGAATGGGCTTAAACCAGCTTAAACCAGGCAGAACTTTAATATCTTGCCATTCCACTCTGCACATTTCCTAGGGAACACAGAATGGCTGGAACACCTGACCTGGATATGGAACAACCAGGAGCCTCCTTTCCATTTTCAACCTACTATGAAAATTTGAGTAGGGAGAGAATGGGGAGTATCTGTTCCTGGGTCTTAAATGGTAAAGAGGACAGAGCTTCCAAACAGGAGGGGAAAAAAAAAGATTAAATTCATTTCAAGAGGAAACAGAACTAAAACTTGGTTGGCAGGTTAGTTTTCTGTTGCACCTGTTCTACAGGCTTCCTTCCTTTTGCCTCCATGGAATTTTGCATATTTTATAGACAGTGCCTTGCAACAGTTTAGTTTTTAATAGGTTGCTTTTGGGCATTTCTCCCAACCTAATTAAGGAACTGCCTAGGAAGTGACACTTTCTCTGCCTGAAGTTCTTTCCAGGATCATAAGCATGTCCAGCATATCCAAGTTTAGCACTTACGGTGGACACTGTTTATGCAGCTTGCCTAGGAAGGCCTCTGATCTTTCATCTTCACCTGGTATCTACAGTGCATTGGACTTCATTTGAAGAACATTATCCATGGTATTACCTGCCAAATTATTCATCCTTTGGGCTATGGTAGTAAACTTTTAAGCAGAGGGGTTTTAGATTTTCCATCCTGTCTCAAAGAAAAATCGACAAGGAACACAAGACACCTACAATTCTTCATCCATCATTGCCCACTGGCAGGTGATCTGCTTCAGTTATTCATACAGCACACAACTCCTGCATTTTTCTCTTCTATTCTGTTACCAGGGAGAGATGTGAATCAATAACAACTCTGATGTCAGTGATAGCCAGATTTTGAGCCCTCCCTCTTCCTATGTAGGTCTCATGTTCTGGCCTCTCCTGGTTCCTTACTGACATTTATTCATCAACTCTAGATCTGGCTTCCATTCACTTTTCGCCTCACGTCCCTAATCCTGGCTCATCTTCAAAGCTTCTTAGTGCTTCGCTCTAACAGACCAAAATTCCCTTATTTTCATCAGGGTCTATCTATACTGGGTCACTAATTAACTTCTGGCTCTCCAAGTTACAGAGCTCATTTGCTTACTCACAAGAGACTACCAAAGGAAACCCTTCATTAGCATTCCTGAGCTGCTCATTAGCCACTAGGAGAATCACACCATCCAAACTGTCAAATCCACCAGTCTGCAGGAAGGAAAAATGACTGACTCTACTTGGATTAATGGCCCTTTACCTCCACAACAGCTCACTGGACATCCAGCACTATTGGGAGAGGGCTATCAAATCTTTGTAAGGCAAACCCCTGTTCTCAAAGCAACAGGGCCAAGACTCACATTTATGCAGCAATTAAAATACAATATACAAGAAGAATATAAGACATCAGGACAAAGGCAGTTTTATTCCAAAAAGTAAAACTGATTTAACATTTTGAAAATGTATCAATGTAATTTTCCAATTTAATAGAAACATAGTTTTTATTTATTTATTTTTTTTTTAGGACTCATGTCACATTAGACTGGGATTTCTTTTTTTTTCTTTAATTTTTATTTTTTAGTTTGTTTTGCTTTACAATACTGTATTCGTTTTGCTACACATCAACATGAATCAGCCACGAGTGTACATGAACTCCCAATCCCGACCCCCACCTCCCCCCTCCCGCCCCACACCCTCTCTCTGGATTATCCCCGTGCATCAGTCCCAAGCATCCTGCATAAACATAGTTTTTAAAAATCAGTTTAACAACGAAAAAAAATCATCTGATGAAAATCAACACATGATTTAAAAGAAAAAACTAACTTAGCCAACAAGGATTAGAAGGAAACTTTCTTCATCCAATAAAGGATGTTGCTCAGGCATGTCCGACTCTTTGCGGTCCCATGGACTATAGCCAGCCAGGCTCCTCTGTCCATGGGATTTCCCAGGCAAGAATACTAAAGTGAGTTGCCATTTCCTACTACAAAAGAATGGCTACCAAAAATCCTAAGCAAACACTGCATTTAACTGTGAACTATTGAAAGTTTTTCCTCTGAGACTAGGAGCAAAACCAAGATGATTACCCTTATCATTTTATAATTACTGGGTAAACTGGATATTCACCAGGGGAAAAAATTGACCTCCTCTCGCATTACACATAAAAATCAATTCCAGGTGGATTACAGGTGGAAATATAAAAAGCAAAACAATTAAGCTTCTAGACAATAACATAAACCTTAGTGGTAGGCAAAGATTTCTTAAACAAGATACAGTAGCACAAAACATAATTTAAAAATTGATAAGTTGATATACATTAAAATTAAGAACTGCTGTGCTTCAAATCACAACTTTGATAGAGGAAAATACATTACATATAACTGAAAAAACAAGCTTATCCAAACTATATAAATAGCTTCTGCAAATCAATTACACAGTTCAGTTCAGTTCAGTCGCTCAGTCGTGTCCGACTCTTTGTGACCCCATGAATCGCAGCACTCCAGGCCTCCCTGTCCATCACCAACTCCCGGAGTTCACTCAGACTCACGTCCATTGAGTCTGTGATGCCATCCAGCCATCTCATCCTCGGTCGTCCCCTTCTCCTCCTGCCCTCAATCCCTCCCAGCATCAGGGTATTTTCAAATGAGTTAACTCTTCGCATAAGGTGCCCAAAGTACTGGAGCTTCAGCTTTAGCATCATTCCTTCCAAAGAAATCCCAGGGTTGATCTCCCTCAGAATGGACTGGTTGGATCTCCTTGCAGTCCAAGGGACTCTCAAGAGTCTTCTCCAACACCACAGTTCAAAAGCATCAATTCTTCTGCGCTCAGCCTTCTTCACAGTCCAACTCTCACATCCATATATGATCACAGGAAAAACCATAGCCTTGACTAGACGGACCTTAGTCGGCAAAGTAATGTCTCTACTTTTGAATACACTATCTAGGTTGGTCATAACCTTTCTTCTAAGGAGTAAGTGTCTTTTAATTTCATGGCTGTAATCACCATCTGCAGTGATTTTGGAGCCCAAAAAAATAAGTCTGACACTGTTTCTACTGTTTCCCCATCTACTCAATTAAAACTGAAGCAAAAGACTTGAACAGGCATTTTACAAAAAAAGTATCCAAATGGCCAATAACCATAAAGGTTTCTTAAACTCATTAGGGATCAAAGAAGTGCACACTAAAGCCACCATACAATACCACTACACTTCTTTCAGAATGGTTAAAATTTAGGGAGTTGACTACACGAAGTGTTGGTGAACATGTGGAATACCTGAGCTTCTCAGACTTTGCTGGTGGGGGTAAAAATAGGTCTAATCATTTTAAGAAAGTGACAATATCTACTAAAGTTGAACATTTGCAGACTCTATAAGCAATTCCACTTCTCTGTGTATGCTTGATAAAAATGCCTACATATGTGCAGCGAAAGAAATGCACAATAACATTCTGAGCAGCAGCATCCAGAATAGTTCAAAAACAGAATCAACCCAAATGCTAATCAACTGAAGAATGGATAAATACAGGACACTTGCACAATGAAATATGAACAACAACAGAAATGAACAAACTACCGCAACACACAATGTGGATGAATCTCACAAACATGACACCGGGCAAAAGAAGCCAAACTTGAAAGAGTAGATACTGTATTATTCCATTTATGTGAGATTTAAATATTGGCAAAACAAATCTGTAGTATTACAGGCAAGACTTCCAGGGCGCCGATGGGTGGTGGTTCATGAGTGTGCTCACTGTGTGACATTTATCAACCTAAAGAGATATCCCAAGGAAGGAGGACCATGAGGGTGGTCTATCACAGCAAAGATGAGTGTTTTATCACTGACATTGTTTAGAACGGCCAACGTACAGTGATAATAAAAAGCAGACTGATTGCTTTTCTCTTGTTTTCAAATTTTCTGTGGACACGAACCCCTTTTTATCACCTAAAGCTGCAATGAACTGCTCCCACCAACCCCTCCACATTACTATTGATCAAGCTGTACACTTAGAATTTGTGCAACTTCTATAATACATTTCAAGAAAATTTTTATTTAAAATTTAAAGGCAATGATTAAAAGAACATAATCTATCATTTCTAAATCAGAAAACATTAATATAAATCCAAATTGATGACAGCGGCTGGCTTTAAGAAGGGAAGAAAATGGAACTTCAATTTTATCTGTAGGTGTGAGTGTATAACAAAAAAAAAAAAATTCAGATCAAAGGGACACCTACATTAAAGTCATTTCTTTGGGATGGATAAGTGTAGGCAGACACCATCAATCATGCAGTACAGGCCCAAAGGAAAGGATTCATCCAAAAACATACAAGAAAATAGCATCAATGAAAAATGCCCATGGTGCCCCATTCTTTCATTCTCTCTCAATCCTGAGGGCTAGGGCACATGCAGAGGATGAGCTCAGGGAAAGGAATGTGATAAAGAGAAGGGACTAGTGTCTGCTGCCCCTATCTAGCAGTGTCTAAACTCATGCAGGAGGCAAAAGGACCTTAGGGCCTGAAACTGTGGAAGGTGCTTCTGGAAATCCCTTAGGACACCCCAAGGGAAAGGGCAACCTGAGGGGTAGGTGGCAGGTACCACAGCAAACGTGAAACAGAGCATCAGGGTCTCTGCCAACCTCTAATACAAGCATACCTCATTTTATTGCACTTTGCCTTTTTGCACTATAAAAATACTTTTTGGTTTGTTTTTTTTTTTTTACAAATTTAAGGTTTATGGCAACTCTGTGTCAAGCAGGTCTATTAATGTTCTATTTTCAACAGCATTTGCTCACTTTGTGTCTCTGTGTCACATTTTGGTAATTCTCACAATATTTACAACTTTTCACTATTACTATATTCTTTATGTTGATTTGTGATCAGGGGTCTTTGATGTTACTACTGTAATTGTTTTGGGGTACCATAAACCATGCCCATTTAAGGTGGTGAATTTAATAATAAATGTGTGTGTTCTGACTGCTTCATTGACTGGCTGCCCACTTCCTTCTTCAGATCTCCTTATTTCTTGAGATAAAATAGGCCAGTCAATACCCCTATAATGGCCTCTAATAAGTGTTCAAGTAAAAGAAGAGTCATATGTTTCTTATTTTAAATCAAAAGTTAAAAATGGTTAAATTTAGTGAGTAAGGAACACCAAAAGCTGAGACAGGTCAAAAGTTAAGCCGAAAGCTAGGCCTCTTACACCAAACAGTGAGCCATATAGCAAATGCAAAGGAAAAGTTCTTCAGTTAACACACAATGATAAGAAACAACTTTCTTGATGCTACAAAGTTTTAGTGGTCTGAGTAGATCAAACCAGCCATAACATTCCCTAATCCAGAGCAAGGCCCTAACTCTCCAATTACATGAAGGCTAAGAGAGGTAAGGAAGCTGCAGAAGAAAAGTGTGAAGCTAGCAGAGGTTGGTTCATAAGGTTTAAGGAAAAAAGCTATTTCCACAACATAAATATACAAGGTAAAGCAGCAAGTGCTGATGTAGAAGCTGCAACAAGTTACCCAGAAGATCTAATTAAGGTCATTAAATGAAGATGGCTACACTATAGACTTTCAGTGTAGACAAAACAGCCTTATATTGGAGAAGATACCATCTAGGACTTTCACAGCTAGAGAGAAGTCAATGCCAGGCTTCAAAGGAGAGGCAGGGACTTTCCTGTTAGTGACTAAGGCAGCTGGTGACTTTAAGTTGAAGCTAATGATAATTTACCATTCTGAAAATTCTAGGGCCCGAAAGAATTATGCGAAATCTACTCTATAAGTGGCACAACAAAGACTGAATGACAGCACATCTGACAGTATGGTTTACCAAATATTTTAAGCCCACTGTTGAGACCTAGTGCTCAGGAAAAACATTCCTTTCAAAATATTACTGCTCACTGGCAATGCACCTGATGACCCTGATGGAGATATACAATACGATTAATGTTGTTTTCATGCCTGCTAACACAAACATCCATTCTGCGGCCCATGGATGAAGGAGTAATTTTTACTTCCAAGTCTTATTTAAGAAATATATTTTGTAAAGCTATAGACACTGCCATAAACAGTGATTCCCCTGATGAATATGGTCAACATCAACTTTTAAACTTCTAGAATGTATTTATCATTCTAGATGCCATTAAGAACATCTGTGATTTGTGGGAAGAGGTAAAATACCAACATTGATGAAAGTGTGGAAGAAGTTGATTCCAATCCTCATTGATGACTTTGAGGGGTTCAAGACTTCAGTGGAGGAAGTAACTACAGATGGGGTAGGAACAGCAAAAGAACTAAAATTATAAGTAGAGCCTGAAGATATAGCTGAATTGCTACAATCTCATGATGAAAGTTTCACAGATGAGCAGTTGCTTATTATGGATGAACAAAGAAAGTGGCTTCTTGAGATGAAATCTACTTCTGGTGAGTAAGTCGTGAAGACTGGAAATGTCAATAAAGGATTTAAGAATATACATAAACTTAGCTGAGAAAGCTGAGCAGGATATAAGAGGATTGACTCCAGTTTTAAAAGAAGTTCTGTGAATAAAAATGCTATCAAACGGCATTGCATGCCACAGAAGTCATTTGTGAAAGAGTCAACTAATGTGGCAAACTTTAATGTTGTCTTATTTTGAGTAGTAAGCCATCCCAACCTTCAGTAACCATCACCTGGATCAGTCAGTCAATTAGCAGCCCTTGACAGCAAGGCAAGACCCTTCACCAGCAAAAATATCACAACCTGCTGAAGTCTCAGATGATGGTGAGCAATTTTTAGCAATAAAGTACTTTTTAATTAAGGTATAGATTTTTTAGACATAATGCTACTTCACACTTAACAGGCTACAGAATAGTATAAACATAGCTTTTATACATGCTTAAAAAAATTCATTGCTTTATGGCAATATTCACTTTATTGTAATATTTGTTTTATTGAAATGATCTGAAACCAAACCCACAATATTGCCAAGATGTGCCTGTAACATCTCCTTGAGTTTTGAGGACCCAAGGGTAAAGGGCCTAGCAAAAAGAGCACCCTTTCAACAAGCAAAGGGAGACCCACTGAATCACAGTGCTTCAAACCCACAAGGGTAACCCTCACGACACTTTATGGTTTTCAAAGTGCATCTAAATACATTTGTTTCATTTACTGAACAATTCTGTATAGTTGATAAAGACTATGCTTTTTTCTTTTTTTTCTAAACAAAAATAATAAATACTTATTCATGAAATTGGGAAAATACAGGAAAGGAAGAAACTACCCGTAGATTTTCATGCTTAACATTTTTTAATAGTATACCACATTCTAAGAGTTAATTGTGTTGAGTTTTTCATTAACCTTTAATCATAGTAAATACATAAAATATGTATATCAGGGATTATTACACCCATTTTGAGGATAAGTAATCTGAGGCTCAAAGGAGTTAAATAATTTGTCCAAAGAGACAGAGGTACTGAGTGAAAAGTCTGGGTATAGAACTAAAAAATTCAGATACTCTGTTCTAGTTTTTGATGAATTTGAGAAATAAGTAGAATCTCTCTCTTGTCAATCTACCACCTCAGGCAAGTTATTTCCTCTTTTATCTACCTTTGCTGGCACAAAAGAGAAAACACAGTCTCTATTAAAAAAAAAAAAAAAGTTCTGAAGCTGCCACAAGAGAGTTGGGATACCCTGCAGTTATGGATGGGGAATTAGGGAGGCTGTAGTTGGCTTCCACTATGTGTTTCTTCCTTTGGACAGTACATGAGTCGGGGACCTGGCAGAAAACAGGCAGCTCCTTCTAAAGTGGGTAAGAAAAGCAAGTTTAATAAAGGCACAGTTTACATGAAAGTGTGAAAAGAGCTGAGAGAGCACACCAAAGAAAAACAGCAATCCTGAGTCAAGAAATAATGGGATTGGAAGCTGCAAAGATTTGGGACTATAGGAAAGGAACTGTTTCTCCAGTCCACTGTAGCAGAGAGGGAGCTGAGAAACAAGCACCGTGAACCCCCCACCCCCTCCCTTCTCATGCGCTGAATACCTGCCAGTGCTTCTAAGATACTGAAATCAACCAGAGGCAAGAGGGCAAAGGGAGTTGATAAAGCTACCTAGGGTTAGCCTGCTAGGACAGGGGCAGTAGGGAGAAGTGAGGAGAGTGCATCTGGAGGGCAAGCAGAAATATCCAAGATGGGCTTTCCTACCACAGGAGGCCAAATGTGGCTATTCCTGAATTAATGACTTACAGGAAAGGCATCAGAATTCAGAACTATTCAATGAGTCTATAGCAGGGATAGGCAAACTATAGCCTACACACTAAATTCAGTTTAAGTCCTTTTTTTTTTTTGCAAATAAAATTTTATAGGAACGTAGCCACACTCGTTTGTTTATATATTGTCTGTGGGGCTGCTTCCAGGCTACACAACCAAGTTAAGTCTCTAGGACAGAGACTGTACTGCCTGCAGAGTTTAAAATATTTACTATCTGGTCCTTTGCAGAAAAAGTCTGATTTTCTTTTTCTTTTCTACAAGAATCACATTCATTTAACATTCATTCTATAAGTATTTATGGAATGCTTATTTTTTTTTGGTTTGGGGGGTATAGCAGTGAACAAAGCAAACAAAAAACTCCATCCTTGTGGAGCTAGAGGGAGGAGATATACATTAAACAAACTAAGTAAATGATGTAGAATCTAAAAATTGATGAATGCTATGCAAAAAATGAAAAGGGCAGGATGTACTGGGGAGCTGGGGAGAGGTTACAGTATAATTCATATCATGCTTTATCTAAATCACAACATTTATGTAATGAGGTAGTCTTCTCCCTACTTCCTAATTCAATGAAGCTATGAGCCACGCTACACAAGGCCACCCAAGATAGTGAAGAGTTCTGACAAAATGTGGTCCACTAGAGGAGGGAATGGCAAACCACTCCAATATTCTTGCTGCAAGAACCATGAATAGTGCACAAAGGAAAAAAGTTATGACACCGCCCCTCACCCCCAGATCAAAAGGTGTCCAATATGATACTGTGGAAGAGCAGAGGGAAACTACTAATAGCTCCAGAAATAATGAAGCAGCTGGGCCAAAGTGGAAATAACGCTCAGTTGTGGGTGTGTCTGGTGATGAAAGTCAAGTCCGATGCTGTAAAGAACAATATTCCATAGGAACCCGGAATGCTAGGTCCATGAATCAAGATAAATGGAGGTAGTCAAGCAAGAAACAGCAAGAGTGAACATTGGTATCTTAGGAATCAGTGAATTAAAATGGACAGGAATGGGTGAATTTAATTCAGATGACCATTATATCAACTACTATAGACAAGAATCCCTTAGAAGAAATGGGGTACCCCCATAGCCAACAAGAGTCCAAAATGCAGTACTTGAGTACAATCTCAAAAACAATGGAATGATTTTGGTTCGTTTCCAAGGCAAACCATGTAACATCACAGTAATCCAAATCTATGCCCCAACCACTAATGCCAAAGAAGTTGAAATTGACCAGTTCTATGAAGACCTACAAAATCTTCTAGAACTAACACCACAAAAAAGATGTCTTTTTCATCACAGGGGATTGGAATGCAAAGTAGAAAGTCAAGAGATACCTGAAGTAACAGGCAAGTTTGGTCTTGGAGTACAAAATGAAGCAGGGCAAAGGCTAACAGAGTTTTGCTAAAAGAATGCACTGGTCATAGCAAACACTCTCTTCCAACAACACAAGAGAAGAGTCTACACATCAGTTCAGTTTGGTTCAGTTGCTCAGTCATGTCCGACTCTTTGCAACCCATGAACCACAGCACACCAGGCCTCCCTATCCATCACCAATTCCCAGAGTCCACCCAAACCCATGTCCACTGAGTCGGTGATGCCACCCAACCATCTCATCCTCTGTCGTCCCCTTCTCCTCCTGCCCTCAATCTTTCCCAGCATCAGGGTCTTTTCAAATGAGTCAGCTCTTCTCATCAGGTGGCCAAAGTATTGGAGTTTCAGCTTCAACATCAGTCCTTCCAATGAATACCCAGGACTGATCTCCTTTAGGATGAACTGGTTGGATCTCCTAGCAGTCCAAGGGACTCATAAGAGTCTTCTCCAACACCACACTTCAAAAGCATCCATTCTTCGGTGCTCAGCTTTCTTTATAGTCCAACTCTCACATCCACACATGACCACTGGAAAAACCATCGCCTTGACTAGATGGACCTTTGTTGGCAAAGTAATGTCTCTGCTTTGAATACGCTGTCTAGGTTGGGCATAACTTTCCTTCCAAGGAGTAAGCATCTTTTAATTTCATGGCTGCAGTCACCATCTGCAGTGATTTTGGAGCCCAGAAAAATAAAGTCAGCCACTGTTTCCCTATTTATTTGCCATGAAGTGATGGGACCGGATGCCATGATCTTAGTTTTCTGAATGTTGAGCTTTAAGCCAACTATTTCACTCTCCTCTTTCACTTGCATCAAGAGGCTCTTTAGTTCTTCACTTTCTGCCATAAGGGCAGATGGTCAATACTGAAATCAGAATGATTATATTCTTTGCAGCAGATGATGAAGAAGCTCTATGCAGTCAGCAAAAACAAGACCTAGAGCTGACAGTGGCTCAGATTATGAGCATCTTAATTCAAAATTCAGGCTTAAATTGAATAAAGTAGGGAAAACTACACGGTCATTCAGGTACGACGTAAATCAAATTTCTTATGATTATAAAGTAGAGGTGATGAATAGATTCAGGGGCTTAGACCTGGTAGACAGAGTGCCTGGAGAACTATGGACAGAGGTTTATAACACTGTACAGGAGTCAGTGACCAAAATTATCCCCAAGAAAAATGCAAGAAGGTAAAGTGGTTGTCTGAGGAGGCTTTACAAATAGCTGAGCAAAGAAGAGAAGCAAAAGGCAAGGGATAAAAGAAAAGACATACCCAACTGAATGCAGAGTTTCAGAGAACATAAAGGAAAGATAAGAAGGCCTTCTTAAATGAACAGTGAGGGATGGGATGGGGAGGGAGGAGGGAGGGGGGTTCAGGATGGGGAACACATGTACACCCATGGCTGATTCATGTCAGTATATGGCAAAAACCACTACGACAGTATAAAGTAATTAGCCTCCAATTAAAATAAATAAATTTTTAAAAAGAAATAGAGGAAAATAATAAAATGGAAAAAACCAGAGATCTCTTCAAGAAAATTGGAGATATCAAACGGACATATCACCCAAGGATGGACACGATAAAGGACAGAAACAGTAAAAGATCTAAAAAAGCAGGAAAGATTAAGAAGAGATAGCAAGACTACACAGAAGAGCTATACAAGAAAGGTCTTAACAACCCGAATAACCACGATGGTGTGGTCACACACCTAGAGCCAGGTATCCCAGAGTGCGAAGCCAAGGGGCCTTAGGAGGCACTGCTATGGACAAAGCTAGTGGAGGTGATGGAGTTCCAGCCGAGCTACTGCAAATCCTGAAAGATGATGCTGAGAAAGTGCTGCACTCAATATGCCAGCAAATTTGGAAAACTCAGCAGTGCCCACAGGACTGGAAAAGGTCAGTTTTCATTCCAATCCCAAAGAAAGGCAATGCCAAAGAATGTCCAAACTACCATACAATTGTGCTCGTTTCATATGTTGGGAAGGTAATGCTCAATATCCTTCAAGCTAGGCCTCAGAAGTACGTGAACTGAGAATTTCCAGATGTATAAGCTGGATTTAGAAAAGGCAGCAGAATCAGAGATCAAATTACCAACATTCACTGAATCATAGAGAAAGCAAGGGAATTCCAGACAAACATCTACTTCTGTTTCATTGATTATGCTAAAGCCTTTGACTGTGTGGATCACAACAAACTGGAAAATTCTTAAAGAGATGGAATACCAGACCACCTTACTTGTCCCCTGAGAAACCAGTATGTGGGTCAAGAAGCAACAGTTAGAACTGTACATGGAACAACGGACAATTCAAAATTGGGAAAGGAGTATGACAAGACTATATATTTCACCCTGCTTATTTAACTTTTATGAAGAGTACATCATGCAAAATGCCAGGCCAGATGAATCACAATCTGGAATCAAGATTGTCAGGAAAAATATCAACAACCTCAGATATGCAGATGATACCACTCTAATGGCAGAAAGTAAAGAGAAACTATAGAGCCCCTTGATAAGGGTGAAAGAAGACAGTGAAAAAATCTGGCTTAAAACTTCAAAAAGCTAAAAGCTAAAATCATGGCATCTGGTCCCATCACTTCGTAGCAAATAGAAGGGAGAAACGTGGAAGCCATGACAGTTTTATTTTCTTAGACTCCAAAATCACTGTGGATGGTGACTGTAGCCATGAAATTAAAAGACACTTGCTCCTTGGAAGAAGAGTTGTGACAAACCTAGACAGCATATTAAACAGAGACATCACTTTGTCAACAAAGATCCATATAGTTAAAGCCATGATTTTTCCAATAATTATGTATGGATGTGAGAGCTGGACCATAAAAAAGGCTGAGCACCAAAGAATTGATGCTTTTGAATTGTGGTGCTCAAGAAGACTTGTGAGAGTCTCTTGGACTGTAAGGAGATCAAACCAGTCAATCCTAAAGGAAATCAACCTTGAATATTCATTGCAAGGACTGATGTTGAAACTGAAGTTCCAGTACACTGGCCATCTTATGTGAAGAGCTCCCTCACTGGAAAAGACTCTGATTCTGGGAAAGACTAAAGGTAAAAGGAGTAGAGGGCAGCAGAGGATGAGATGGGTAGACAGCATCACTGACTCTGTGGACATGAATTTGAGCAAACTCCAGGATATAGTGAAGGACAGAGGCCTGGTCTGCTGTAGTCCATGGAGTCACAAAGAATCAGACAGGACTTAATGACTAAACAACAACAACAACACTTCCAAGATGAAAAACAAAAATGAGACTCACAAGCTGACCCAAGCGGACATGGCTAATCAATGCTTTTGTTGGGATCTGAACCCACATCTTGCTGCTCCAAAGTTCTTGTTGTATAACAACTCCTGAAAATGAGCACACCGGCTCAGAAAAATAAAGTGACTTCCAATAAATTTTCTCTTTAATGCCAAGAGAGCCAAAGCTATTTACGTTTAACCTCCTCTGAGGGACTAGCCCAAGCTCACTCTGAGTTACCAGACAAGCAAGACTTATAATCCATATCTTCTGAAGCCAAACACAGACATTTAATCTACAGCAATCCAACAGAATTCTTAGCAAAAAATGTTTTGAGGAGTTGATGGGAATTGAGAAAAGTTAAAAATGAGTGTGGAACGGACTCAAAGAGGGCAAAAAGCAGTTTTAAACCATAAACTGGGTTGCATGCGTGCTAAATTACTTCAGTTGTGTCACATTCTAGGCAAGAATACTGACGTGGGTTGCCATGGTCTCCTCCAGGGGACCATCCAGACTTGGGGATCGAACTGGTGTCTCTTATGTCTCCTGCATTGGCAGGCAGGTTCTTTACCACTAGCACCACCTGAGAAGCCCCAGACCGGGTTGCACAGAGATGCAGTTAAGCAAGCAAACACAGAATAACAATGCTACTAAACACACACTTACCCAAAGACAGAATGAGGAGTCAAACAACATCATAGCTACAGCTTGCCAAGGTTCAGTTCAGTTCAGTTCAGTTGCTCAGTCGTGTCCGATTCTTTGCGACCCCATGAATCACAGCACGCCAGGCCTCCCTGTTCATCACCAACTCCCGGAGTGTTAGACATTCCCAAACATCTATAATCAATTGTTTTCCCATTTTCCAAAGGCCAGATGATAATCAGTTTGATATATAGGATGTATGTCTGGGTTGTAGAGAAGAGGAATAAATATTTTGGATATCATTGTTTTTGTTCAGTCACTAAGTCATGTCTGACTCTTCTCTAACCCATGAACTGCAACATGTCAGGCTTCTCTGTCCCTCACCATCTCTTGAGTTTGCCCAAGCTTATGTCCACTGAGTCGGTGATGCCATCCAACCACCTCATCCTCTGTCACCCTCTTCTCTTTCTGCCTTCAATCTTTCCCAGCATCAGGGTCTTTTCCAGTGAGTCCAGTGTTTGAATTAAGTGGCCAAAGGACTGGAGCTTCAGCTTCAGCATCAGTCCACCCAATGAGTATTCAGGGTTGTTTTCCTTTAGGATTGACTGGTTTTATCTCCTTGTTGTTCAAGGGACTCTCAAAAGTCTTCACCAACACCACAGTTCGAAAGCATTAATTCTTCGGCACTCTACCTTCTTTATGGTCCAGCTCTCACATCTGTACATGACTACTGGAAAGACCATAATTTTGACTACCTGGACCTTTCTCAGCAAAATTATGTCTTTGCTTTTTAAAACATTGTCTAGGTTTGTCATAGCTTTCCTGCAAGAAGAAATCATCTTCTAATTTCATGGCTGTAGTCAGCATCTGCAATGATTTTAGAGTTCAAGAAGAGGAAATCCTGTCACTGCTTCTACCTTTTCCCCTTCTATTTGCCATGAAGTTTTGGGATCAGATGACATGATCTTAGTTTTTTTTATTGAATTTTAAGCCAGCTTTTCCCACTCTCCTCCTTTACCCACATCAAGAGGCTCTTTAGTTACTCTTCAATATAAAACCAAAAAAAGAAATTTTTATCTCTCAAACATCCTTTCTAAGATGACACAGTTCCTGTTCTTGGATGGAATAGCCTAGGGAGCACTAAATAGGAAGCCCTGGGTTTTAAAGAGCCTGTCACTGATTTTCCCTCCAGTTAACGAAGTTCCAAGGCTGGTAGAGCTGCTAAATTTCAGTGCCAAGTATTAGTACCTTTTCCTGATTGTGGTGATTCAACAGCCCCCAGTGAGGGTGAATCACAGGAAGAGCTAGAGGGCTGAATGTGACCCTGGAGTGCACACAGTCGTCATGTTCATGGACATCACCTGGCATTAACATCAGCCAAGCAGCTGGGCCTGTGGAACATATGTCACCAGAGTTAATGCATCTGGTCACCATCATTCCAGCCATGGCTGTTTGGTCCTTGCCCTCAAAGCCAGGACACAATGAGGCTGGGGCTGCTCTTACAACAGATAAAGAAAGAGAAGTTTCCAAGAACCATGTGGAATCATAAAATGTATGCCCCTAAAGACCCTCCAGATAGTCTAATCAAAGGAGAGACAAAAGCATCAATGAGAAAATACCGAAGTAAAGATTTAAGTGATAAAGGAAGTAACATAAATGATCTCTGAATAAGAGGGTTCATAGAGATCAGAAGGGAAGAAAATGGAATCTTTATAATACGGTGTGTCTTGCCAGGACAGACGCAGTTTCTTAAAAGAGCTGCACAAAACCAGGCGACAGGCACCCTCATTTGGCACTTACACTAGCAATCTCATAATGGACTTCTTCAAGATTGCCCCATCCACAGGGCAAAAGTGGATACCTGATCCCAGATGCCTCAATTTCTGCCCCTAAATGACCAGCAATACCAAATAAGGACAATCAGAAACTGAGCCACTCAACCATGAGGAGTCAAGCTGGGCAGTGTTTAGGTTCAGAGGCTCCACGGTGTAGAAGCCAGGATGGACTCTGAGCAAATAGATGTAGAAACAGATGCTCAGAAGGGCAGAGAAAGAGTAGGCTGACAACATTAGGTTCCTCTGACTCCATTGAGAAGCCAAGTTCTATTATCAGGAGTGCCCTCTACAATTTTAGTTTGTTCTAATGAGTTTCTCTTCTTTGAAATGGACCAATTCTGGATTAAAGGGTTTTTTCCAGTTAAACTAGCCAGATTAGGCCCAAGATGGAGTCCCTCATGCTAAGCCCCAAGACAGCAAATCAAAACTTAACCAAGTTTCTACGCTCGGCTCTCTCATAAAAGGCAGGCCTAGTCAACCAATCTATACAAAAAAGATCTTCACAACCCAGATAATCATGATGATGTGATCACTAATCTAGAGCCAGACATCCTGGAATGTGAAGTCAAGTGGGCCTTAGAAAGCATCACTCTGAACAAAGCTAGTGGAGGTGATGGAATTCCAGTGGAGCTGTTTCAAATTGTGAAAGATGATACTGTGAAAGTGCTGCATTCAATATGCCAGCAAATTTGGAAAATTCAGCAGTGGCCACAGGACTGGAAAAGGTCAGTTTTCATCCCAATTCCAAAGAAAGACAATACCAAAGAATGCTCAAACAACCACACAATTGCACTCATCTCACATGCTAGTAAAGTAATGCTCAAAATTCTCCAAGC
Source organism: Aepyceros melampus (assembly GCA_006408695.1). Taxonomy (NCBI): domain Eukaryota; kingdom Metazoa; phylum Chordata; class Mammalia; order Artiodactyla; family Bovidae; genus Aepyceros; species Aepyceros melampus. The sequence goes on along the minus strand of SJXQ01006905.1, from coordinate 25,138 downwards.
CAGGCTTTAGCAATACGTGAACCGTGAACTTCCAGATGTTGAAGCTGGTTTTAGAAAAGGCAGAGGAACCAGAGATCAAATTGCCAACATCTGCTGGATCATGGAAAAAGCAAGAGAGTTCCAGAAAAACATCTATTTCTGCTTTATTGACTATGCCAAAGCTTTTGACTGTCTGGATCACAATAAACTGTGGAAAATTCTCAAAGAGATGGGAATACCAGACCACCTAACCTGCCTCTTGAGAAATCTGTATGCAGGTCAGGAAGTAACAGTTAGAACGGGACATGGAACAACAGACTGGTTCCAAATAGGAAAAGGAGTGTGTCAAGGCTGTATATTGTCACCCTGCTTATTTAACTTATATGCAGAGTACATCATGANACCTATATGCAGGTCAGGAAGCAGCAGTTAGAACTGGACATGGAACAACAGACTGGTTTCAAATAGGAAAAGGAGTCCGTCAAGGCTGTATATTGTCACCCTGCTTATTTAACTTCTATGCAGAGGACATCAGGAGAAATGCTGGACTGGAACAAGCACAAGCTGGAATCAAGATTGCCAGGAGAAATATCAATAACCTCAGATATGCAGATGACACCACCCTTATGGCAGAAAGTGAAGAGGAACTAAAAAGCCTCTTGATGAAAGTGAAAGAGGAGAGTGGAAAAGTTGGCTTAAAGCTCAACATTCAGAAAACGAAGATCATGGCATCTGGTCCCATCACTTCATGGGAAATAGATGGGGAAACAGTAGAAACAGTGTCAGACTTTATTTTGGGGGTCTCCCAAATCACTGCAGATGGTGACTGCAGCCATGAAATTAAAAGACTCTTACTCCTTGGAAGAAAAGTTATGACCAACCTAGACAGCATATTCAAAAGCAGAGACATTATTTTGCTGACTAATGTCCATCTAGTCAAGGCTATGGTTTTTCCAGTAGTCATGTATGGATGTGAGAGTTGGACTGTGAAGAAAGCTGAGTGCCAAAGAATTGATGCTTTTGAACTGTGGTGTTGGAGAAGACTCTTGAGAATCCTTTGGACTGCAAGGAGATCCAACCAGTCCATTCTGAAAGATATCAGCCCTGGAATTTCTTTGGAGGGAATGATGCTGAAGCTGAAACTCCAGTACTTTGGCCACCTCATGTGAAGAGTTGACTCATTGGAAAAGACTCTGATGCTGGGAGGGATTGGGGGCAGGAAGAGAAGGGGACGACAGAGGATGAGATGGCTGGATGGCATCACTGACTCTATGGACGTGAGTTTGGGTGAACTCCAGGAGATGGTGATGGACAGGGAGGCCTGGAGTGCTGTGATTCATGGGGTCGCAAAGAGTTGGACATGACTGAGCAACTGAACTGAACTGAAATAAATTCTTCAGTACCATATTCTAGATTCCATATATGTGTGTTAGAATACAATATTTTTTCTCTTTCTGACTTACTTCACTCTGTATAGTAGGTTCTAGGTTCATCCATCTCATCATAACTGACTCAAAGGTGTTCCTTTCTATGGCTGAGTAGTATTCCATTGTGTATATGTACCACAACTTCTTCATCCATTCATCTGTCGATGGACATCTAGGTTACTTCCATGTTCTAGCTTTGCAAATAGTGCTGCAATGAACAATGGGAAACACGTGCCTTTTTCAATTTTGGTTTCCTCAGGGTATATGCCTAGGAGGGGGATTGCTGGTGGTTTTATTCCTAGTTTTTTAAGGAATCTCCATAATGTCTTCCATAGTGACTGTATCAATTTACATTCCCACCAACAGTGCAAGAGCATTGCCTTTTCTCCACACTCTTTTTAGCATGTACTGTTTGTAGACATTTTGATGACAGCCATTCTGACCATCATGAGGGATATCTCATTGAGGTTTTGATTTGCATTTCTCTAATAATGAGTGATGTTGAGTATCTTTTCATGCGTTTGTTATCCACCTGTATGTCTTCTTTGGAGAAATGTCTGTTTATGTCTTTTCCCCACTTTTTGATTGGGTTGTTTGGTTTTCTGGCATTGAGTTGTATGAGCTGCTTGTATATTTGGGAAATTAATCCTTTGTCAGTTGTTTCATTTGCTATTATTTTCTCCCATTCTGAGTGTTGTCTTTTCACCTTGCTTATAGTTTCCTTTGTTGTGTAAAAGCTTTTAAGTTTAATCAGATCCCACTTGTTTACTTTTGCTTTTTATTTCCATTACTCTAGGAGGTGCGTCATGGAGGATCTTGCTTTGATTTATGTCATTCAGTGTTCTGCCTCCATTTTCTCCTAAGAGGTTTATAGTTTCTGGTCTTACATTTATGTCTTTAATCCATTTGAGTTTAACTTTGTGTATGGTATTAGAAACTGTTCTAATTTCATTCTTTTATATGTAGCTGTCCAGTTTTCCCAGCAACATTTATTGAACAGGCTGTCTATGCCCCATTGTATATTCTTGCCTCCTTTGTCAAAAATAAGGTACTCATATATGCATGGGTTTATTTCTGGGCTTTCTATCTTGTTCCATTGGTCTATATTTCTGTTTTTGTGCCACTACCATACTGTCTTGATGACTGTAGTATAATCAGAAGTCAGGAAGGTTGATTCCTCCAGTTTCATTCATCTTTCTCAAGACTGCTTCGGCTATTCAGGATCTTTTGTGTTTCCATATGAATTTTGAAATTTTTTATTCTAGTTCTATGAAAAATGCCATTGGTAATTTGTTAGGGATCACTTTAAATTTGTAGATTGCATTTGGTCATATCGTGATTTTCTCAATATTGATTCTTCCTACCCAGGAACATGGCATATCTCTCCATCTGTTTATGTCCTCTTTGATTTCTTTCATTAGTGTCTTATACTTTTCTGTGTACAGTTCTTTTGTCTCCTAGGTAAGTTATTTCTAATATTTAATTCTTTTTGTTGCAATAGTGAATGGGATTAAGTCCTTAATTTCTTTCTGATTTTTGATTGTCAGTGTATAGAAATGCAAATTATTTACATGTATTGATTTTGTATCCTACAACTTTGCTAAATTCATTGATTAACTCTAGTAATTTTCTGATACTGTCTTTAGGGTTTTCTATTTACAGTACCATGTTATCTGCAAACAGTGATAGCTTTACTTCTCCTTTTCTGATCTGGATTCCTTTTATTTCTTTTTCTTCTCTGATTGCTGCAGCTAGGACTTCCAGAACTATGTTGAATAATAGTAGACACCCTTGTCTTGCTCCTGATCTTAGGGGGAATGCTTTCAGTTTTTCACCATTGAAAATAATGTTTTCTGTAGGATTATCATATATGGCCTTTACTGTGTTGAGGTAGGTTCCTTCTATGCCCATTTTTTGAAGAGTTTTAATCATAAATGGGTGCTGAATTTTGCCAAAGGCTTTTACTGCATCTATTGAGATCATCATATGGATTTTTGTTTTCAATTTGTTAATATGGTGCATCACATTGGTTGACTTGCATATACTGAAGAATCCTTGAATTCTTGGAATAAACTCAACTTGATCATGGTGCATGAGCTTTTTAATGTGTTGCAGAATCCTGTTTGCTAAAACTTTGTTGAGGATTTTTGCATCTATGTTCATCAGTGATATTGGCCTATAGTTTTCTTTTTCTGTGTTGTCTTTGTCTAGTTTTGGTATCAGGGTGATGGTGGCCTTGTAGAATGAGTTTGGAAGTGTTCTTTCCTCTGTAATTTTTTGAAAGAGTTTTAGAAGGATAGGCATTAGCTCTTCTCTAAATGTTTGATAGAATTCTCCTGTGAAGCCATCTGGTCCTGGGCTTTTGTTTCTCGGAAGATTTTTGATCACAGCTTCAATTTTAGTGTTTGTAATTGGGTTGTTCATAATGTCTATTTCTTCCTGATTCAGCCTTGGAAGATTGAACTTTTCTAAGAATCTGTCCATTTCTTCCAGGTTACCATTTTATTGCCATACAGTTGTTCATAATAGTCTCTTATAATCCTTTGTATTTATGCATTGTCTGTTGTAACATCTGCTTTTTCATTTCTAATTTTCTTGATTTGATTCTTCTCTCTTTTTTTCTGGATGAGTCTGGCTAAAGGCTTGTCAATTTTATCTTCTCAAAGAACCAGCTTTTAGTTTTATTAATCTTTACTATTGTTTCTTTCAGTTATTTCTGCTTATCTTTATGATTTCTTTCCTTCTACTACTTTGGTTTGGTTTTTTGTTGTTGTTCTTCTTCTTTTTCCAGTTGATTTAGGTGTAAAGTTAGGTTGTTTATTGGATGTGTTTCATGTTTCTTGAGGTAGGATTGTATTGCTATAAAATTCCCTCTTAGGACTGTTTTTGCTGCATCCCATAGGTTTTGAGTTGTGTTCTCATTGTCATTTGTTTCTAGAAATTTTTTTATTTCTTTTTTAATTTCTTCAGTAACCTGCTGGTTATTTAGAAACATATTGTTTATTCTCCATGTGTTTGTGTTTCTTACAGTTTTTTTTTTTCTTGTAATTAATGTTTAGTCTCATAGCTTTGTGGTCAGAGAAGATGCTTGATACAATTTCAATTCTCTTAAATTTACTGATGTTTGATTTGTGACCCAAGATGTGGTCTATCCTGGAGAATGTTCTATGTGCATTTGAGAAGGTGTATTCTTCTGCATTAGGATGGAATGTCCTAAAGATATCAATGAGATCCATCTCATCTAATGTATCATTTAAGATTTGTGTTCCCTTATTAATTTTCTGTTTTCATGATATGTCCATTGGTGTGAGTGGGGTGTTAAAATCTCATACTATTATTATGTTATTGTCAGCTTCTCCTTTTATGTCTGTTAATGTTTGTCTTATGTGTTGAGGTGCTCCTATGTTGGGTGCATAGATGTTTACAATTGTTATGTCTTCCTCTTGGATTGCTCCCTTGATCATTATGTAGTGTCCTTCCTTATCTCTTGCCATCTTCTTTATTTTAAGGTCTATTTTGCTAATAAGAGGATTGCTGCTCCAGCTTTCTTTTGCTTCCCATTTGCATGGAATATATTTTTCAGTCCTCTCACTTTCAGTCTTTATGTGTCTTGAGGTCTGAAGCGGATTTCTTGTAGACAGCATAGATATGGGTCTTGTTTTTGTATCCATTCAGCTAGTGTTTGTCCTTTGGTTGGAACATTTAATCCATTTACATTTAAAATAATTATTGATATATATATATGCTGCTGCTGCTACTGCTGCTAAGTCACTTCAGTCATGTCCGACTCTGTGTGACCCCATAGACGGCAGCCCACCAGGCTCCCCCGTCCCTGGGATTTTGAAGTGGGGTGCCATTGCCTTCTCCAGTGCATAAAAGTGAAAAGTGAACGTGAAGTCACTCAGTCGTGTCCGACTCTTAGTGACCCCATGGACTGCAGCCCACCAGGCTCCTCCGTCCATGGGATTTTCCAGGCAAGAGTACTGGAATGGGGTGCCATATATATATATGGCAATTCCTATTGCTATTTTAATTGTTTAGGGTTGATTTTTTAGATCTTTCTTTCTTCTCTTGTATTTTTGACTATATAAGTGCCTTTGACATTTGTTGTCAAGCTGGTTTGGTAGTACTAAATTCTTTTAACTTTTGCTTGTCTGAAAGCTTTTTATTTTCCCCTCAGTTTTGAATGAGATCCTTGCCAGGTACAGTAATCTTGGTTGTAGATTTTTCCCTTTCAGTACTTTAAATATATCCTCCCTTCTGGCCTGCAGAGTTTGTGCTGAAAGATCAACTGTTAAGCATATAAGGCCATTAAAAAGGATCAAATAATGACATTTCCAGCCACAGGGAGGAAAGTAGAGGTGATCATTCTAAGTGAAGTAGGAGAAACAGGGCAAGACAAAAATCATATGATATCACTTCTAGGTGGAATCTAAAGATGGAGACAGATGAACTTACCAAAGAGAAATGGCCTCACAGACTTGGTTCCCAAGAAGAAACTTATGGTTCCCAAAGAGGAGGGCAGGGGAAAATGAGCTTGTCAGATTTACATATACACACCACTCTATAAAATCATCCACAAGGACCCGCTGCATAGCACAAGGAACCCTCAACACTCCATAATAACTTATATTAGAAGAGAACCTGAAAAAGAATATGCATATGTCTAGCTATACATGAATCAAGCACCTGGAAAGACATCCCCCCACCCCCACCCCCACTCATTACTGTGCTCAGTTTCTCAGTCATGTCTGACTCTGCAAACCCAAAGGACTGTAGCCTGCTAGTCTCCTCTGTCTGTGGAATTTTCCAGGAAAGAATACTGGAATGGTTTGCCATTTCCTTCTCCAGGGGATCTTCCCTACTCAGGGATCAAGCCTGAATCTCTCACATCTGCATTGCAGGCAGATTCTTTAATGCTGAGCCACACCAGGGAAGACCCACTCATTATTAAATCCATGCTAATGAAATCTACACTGAGGGATCCCCTTCCACCGGTCAGAATGGCCATCATCAGGGATCTCCAAAGAATAAATGGATGTAGGGAAAATTGCCAGGGTCCAGCCCCGGTGGATCCAGGGTAATTCGAAGCAGGGACGGAGTTGGTGTCCTAGGAAATAACTTATTTAATTACAGATATAAAGAGAGATTAGAAAAGGATAGTGTAGTAGGAAATATTAGTGGAGAAAAAGAGGCTGAATAACTTGGTTTACATGGGATACCAATAAAGCTTCGAGACAAGAAGCTTGCACCACCTACGTAGGCCACCGGCGCCCACTTGAATATCAGAAGGTGCCCCGCCCTGGGCTCCTTCTTGCATGGAACTTAAAAGCTGGGGCAAAATTAGCAGGCTTGGCGAGCACCCACACTCCAGATGGGAATTTAGCCAGAAAAACGGAGAACAAGAAAGAACGACACGGGGGAATCAGTCTTTCCAGAAACTGATCCGTTTTCTTTATTTTCAGGTTTGCTTATATACCTTTCTTTACACATAGAGACAAATGGAAATTTTAAAGTCACGCAGGGGTCAGCAGTCCTGACCTTTATCAAAATCAGGTGCTTCTATAAATGTATACAAAAAGGTCTTAGGGGTTTTACATCATCTTCTGGCCATGAGGTCTGCTGACATTTTATGGTCCTTTCTTTCTGATAACAGTCAGTCAACCAGAAACTTATTTTCCAGGGGTGATTTTTCTTAAATCAGGCACCACCCTCCAAATAAAGTTGCATTCCTATAGGGTGAGGGTGTAATGGGTTACAATCAAGAAAGGAATTTACTTAGCCTAAGGTTAACATGATTAATAGTAAAGGTCAATACTTATTTCTTCTATATGCTAGTTATATCCATTATAAGGGCAGGGAATATGGAGACTTAGCAGCAAATATTGGCTCAACAAATGAAAAATCCTTCACCAATACAATTCCTAACCAACCCAGTATACTAATAATTTCTAACTTCCCAAAAGAATCTGCCTTTAGTAAGTCTAAAACATCTTGTGCCTCTCACGGTTGGGAGGCTGTAAACAATCACATGGGGCCAAATGAACCTGTACAGGCAGGCTAGATAACCTTCAGAGGAGTTTGTAAGTTGAAACACTCTTGTCACGCCCAGGAATTTTTATTATCTTGGAGCTGTAAATTAACTCCTTTTCCAAGAGAGGTAATGGGGGTCAGCCCCCCACAAAGTCAAAGGTATAGATGAGAGCATAAAACAGTAAAATAGGCAGACCCTAGTTTTGGGGGTAGATGCTCAGGAATAGGGGTTTTCCTGAGGCTCAATCCCGCCTTTGCGAATGCCGAAGCCTCCTTCCTCATGACCTTTGTGGAGGTCATGACCTCATGGGCAGAGTTCCTCACGCTGGCTCCTGGCAGAAAATGAAATCCTCCTACACTCTGAGCGGGGATGCACAGGGTGCAGCTACAATGGAAAACAGCATGGAAGTTTCCTTTAAAAAGTAAACAGAGGGGCCATGGGCTCCAGAAACCCCACTTCTGGGCTCATATCTGGAGAATATCACAATCCGAAATGACATGTACACCCTTGTTTTCAAGGAAGCATATTTACAATAGCCAAGACACAAAGTCACTGAAATGTCCAGCAACAGGACCATGAAGACTGAGGGGTACACCTACACACTGGACTCCTCCTCAGGCTCTGGGGGTGGAATCAGGATGGGAGAATGTGGGCCTCTGACCAGCAGCTGGTTGGAAGAAGGGAGACCATTCCTGAGGGCAGAGGGTTCCCTGAAGTCTGTGGACCCCAGTGCCCTGATGGGCTTCATCCCCAGTGGGGATGTAGGCAGGGCCTGAGCCCCTTTGATGAAGCCACAACAGCATTGGACTCAGAAGTCTCCTGATGGTCTCTCAAACTCGGACACCATGTTTTACAAAGGAACAAGAGAATGAAGCTGAGCTCCTGAGGGCCAGTCCTTCCAGCTCTGAGTTGCTTCCAAAAGACCACCATCACCTGCGTGGGGTTGGCCATGACACACCTACCCCCTTCTAGCCTTTCCTCTTCCTCCTGGAGATGATTCCAGTGACATTTCCAGCCTGGACACCTCTCCCCGGCCAGATACATCTGTCCATCCACTGCCTCCCCATCTCACCCTGGGGGTTAACAGGACCCTTGGAGGACTGCAATCCTGCTGCCCCCCATGACCAGGAGGCAACCCCACCTTCCCTGGCTGCAGACCCCAGACACCTGGTGTAACTGAGCAGGAGCCTACGGGGCCTTCCCAAGACAGACCCCATCCCAGATCCTCTGCTGTAGCTCCTCTCTGAAGTATGGAGATAACGGTATCTGATGCACACTCCCTGAGTTGTTTTACAGATGCTAAAATCCCCACTGAATAGAAAAAGTTAAACTACTTGATGAGCATGAACATATAGCCCCCAGAGCTTCCAGTGCCTAAGAATTTGTGAGGTTAGCCTCCTGTTACCTCACTAACCAGAGAACCATGTATCACCAGCAGATCACATACTCTGTGACCCCCTCCCTCATGTGGCCTGTACTGTTGCAGAAACCAGTAATCAAGAAACCAAGCACCACACTCAGAGAGTTGGAGAACTCAGTTTGTTACACCGGCAGGCCCAGAGGAGTTAACACTCAAGCTCTGAGCCCCAACAAAGGGGTTACAGAGTTTTTATAGACAGACTATAGTGGACAATACTAGCTGGTAATAGGCTGGTTTAAACTAAGAGGTTTCACATGCGTGGGGACAGTGGTCAAGATGTGGAGAGGGATGCCTGACCTTTACATGGACAGGCATGATTAAGCAGGTTTGCAGGGGCTGGGTGATTGCAAAGAGCAGGACAAGGGTGAGTGTGATAAGCTCCAGTTCCTAGTATTGTAAGTCCCCACTTTCTGAGACTATGTGACCTACGTGATCCTGACTTTGCAAGGAACAAGCTGAGTTACAAAGGTACAATGAGCAGGAGGTTATGTAAAGTTTTAACTTTTCCTCTTCAGTATAACTGCTTTCCTGAAACCCTTCAGGGAGTTGAGGGTTTAGAGCACAAGCCGCCTCTCCTCTTTGTATCGGTACTTTTATAATTATCGCTTCACTTTCCTTCACCACAACCTGGCCTCAGTAGACTGGCTTTATTGAACTCAGGCATGTGGACCCAAGTTTAGTTCAGTAACACAGGGGCCTCCCAGGCTCTCACTTCCTTGTGCCCAGCACCTCCTCCAGAGCTCATGGCCAGTCTCCACACTAATTCTCCTCTACCTCTAATCCTGCAGTTACTGGTTAAATCATGGTATTGATGACATCCTGAAGAGCCAGTTTTTCAAGGTAGACACTTCTGAACTTGACCATGAGCCACTTTCCATGGGTAGGATGGAGTGACTGTTCTCATGGGCCCCATGGCGGAAGGGCTCACTTTCTGATGAAGCCAGGCCTTGATCCTTTCCAGGTGATTCCACAGTCCTCAATCTCCCCAGACCCCCATTCAAATGGCTGCTGTCTGTGCCAGTCTATATGGGACCTTGGTACTCTCCTAAAATGAACATGATTTTATACACAGATAATGGACTTCTCTGGTGGCTGAGATGGTAAAAATCTGCCTGTGATGCAAAAGACCTGGGCTTAATCCCTGAGTCAGGAAGATCCCCTGGAGGATAGAATGGTACCCACTCCAGTATTCTGGCCTGGAGAATTCCGTGGACAGAGGAGTTTGGTAGGCTACAGCCCATGGGGCCACAAAGAGTTGAGCACAACTGAGTGATCTTCACTTTCAATGGATTGAACAGTGGCCTCAAAAGATATGTCCCCCCAGAATACGTGAACAAGACATATCTGGGGAAACGGTCTTTGCAGATGCATTTAAAGATGTTGCTGCTGCTACTGCTACTGCTAAGTCACTTCAGTCGTGTCCAACTCTGTGCCACCCATAGATGGCAGCCCACCAGGCTCCCCCATCCCTGGGATTCTCCATCCAGGCAAGCACACTGGAGTGGGTTGCCATTTCTTTCTCCAATGCAGGGAAGTGAAAAGTGAAAGTGAACTCGCTCAGTCGTGTCCGACTCTTAGCGATCTCATGGACTGCAGCCTACCAGGCTCCTCTGTCCATGGGATTTTCTAGGCAAGAGTACTGGAGTGGGGTGCCATTGCTTTCTCTTGGGTGTGAGTGGCCCTCAATAAATTAGCAGGTTCCTTGTAAGAGACAAAAGAAGGGAGACACAGACACAGAGGACAAGCTACATGAAGATGAAGGCTGAGAAGGGAGAGGGGCACGAGCCCAGGGACCCCTGGAGCCTCAGAAACTGGAAAAAGCAGGAAGGACCCCATCCTGGAGCCCCTGGAGGGCCGCACCACCTTGATCTCAGAAATCTGATCTGCAGGACTGGGGGAGGATGAACTGTTGTTTTAAACCACCCAACTTGTGGTCATTTGTTAGAGAAGACACAGAGAGGTCCCACAGACCCTGTTCTGTAGGATCCTAGAAGTGTGGGTCTCGCTAAAGGCAGATGGAGGCTGGATTACAGAACCCTTGGAGTCAGCACTGGGCCCTCAGAAATGCCAACGCAGTGGCTGGACCCCAGAATGTTAAGGGGTCAAGTCTGAAGCCCATCCCTAGGGTGCTGGCGGCACACGCCTCCCTAGGTTCTTACACCGGTACACGTGGTGTAGTGTCTCAGTCCTGAGAACATCAATGTCACTGTTCGCATTGCTAATTGAGAACCCACCAGTTACACAGGTGAAAACCCAGTTAAGATACTTGCTACACCGTTAATCAATTCTGAAGATGGTCAAGGGTGGGGACGTACACGCAGCCAGCAGCCCTTTCTCAGCCTCCACCCCCTTACTCCACCCCCTCCACCACCCTCCCCCAAGGAGGGAGCATCCTCAGCGGGAAGTTAGGGGACCACACAGAGGCATCTCTCAGTAAACTTCAGCCGTGCCCCAGGCTAGCTGCTCCTGATCCTCATCCACTCTTCCCAGGTAAAACACCTGAATATGAGCAAAGACCACACAGGGTGGAGGAAAGGGCTTGGAGCCACCTGAGTGACAGCATGCTTGCCAAGTTGACTGGCGCAGGCCAGGCGGGATGGTCCTGACCCAGGGAGGCTCTTCCGGAAGATTTCCGTTTCCCTACCTGAGTTACCTCCCCAGTCCTGGCTCCCACTGTCTTTTCTCTTGCTTCCTTACCCCTGTCCTCGCCCAGGCAGACATCCAACAGCAGGTGAGGGTGACATACCTCTTCCTTATTGCTTCCTCACCCCCGCCTGGGGAGACCTCCTATGGCAGGTATGGGTGACATACTGATTCCTTACCTGTTCTAGAAAAGACCTGATCACAGATAGCAACCCGCAAGGCCCTCTCGCCAGCCCAGCTCCACACATCCAACAGAGTATGGTGTAGAGTATAGCAGCAGGCACTCTTATACTCGCTTACAGAGACCTCAACCCAGACACACCTGGGAAGGGCTGGCCGGCCAGGTTAAGTCAGCCAACCCTCCCCCATCAGGGGCTCACAGTTGCAGAAAATGGGCCTTGCTGTGCCCGCCAGGTGCAAGGAACAGGTGGGTCCCGAGGGTCAGGATGTACATGGGGCTGGAGCTCTGGCTTGTTTTCTAATTTTATCTGGCCCTCAAGTGGGAGGTAATTTCAAGAAGACCCTCTCTTAATGAGAAGAACCCAGATGTCAGGGAGAGGAGGGGTGGTGTGTGGAACAGAGCCCCAGTGCCTGGGTGCAGTGGAAGTCTCTGGAAGAATAGGTGGAAGGAGGCTGCATTGTGAAGCCCAGGGCCACTGGCCTGTTCGGGAGCAGCTGTTTGTTAGTTCACGTTCTGCTCTGAGGGGCTAAGGGTCAGACCTGACCAACAGGTGGACTGGGGGTGCTCTGGAATGAGGGCTTTGTACCTGGTTCCTGGCTGCTGAGCCCTGCAGGGTACCTGCCCAGGTGAGCCCCATACCCTTGGAGGAGCCTGCCCACCAGAACCCTGTGCTCCTGGGAGGGGTGTGTGAACGAGGACCCTCTCTGTGCAGCTGGCACAGAGTAGCCTAGCCACTCCCCCGTGGGCAGCCCTGGGATGAGATGGGAACCAGGACACACAGTGGGGCCCCTGAGCCCACCTGGGGCCCATCCAGAGTGAGGAGGTCAGGAGGCAGGAGCTGCCGCTGTGCTGCGGTGGAGGGGCCGCAGGTATCTGTTGCTTCTTGCATCTGACACCACGGAGGCCTCCCCAGGACAGAGCAGACAGCCTGCCCCAGTCAGGGGGAGCTCCTGGTGGCCCTGCAGGGGACACGCGAGGGAAGGACCAGGCCAGAGGGGAGTGAGCGCCCCAGGCAGAGCCATGGGCCTCGGGGCCCGAGGGCCCTTTCTGGTCTGAGCTGGGAGTGGACGAGCAGTGGTGCGTGTGATCCAGGAAAGCAGCCCTGGTGGCGTGAGACTGAATCCGCTTCAGAGTGACCAGCCTGACAGACGGTCCAGAAACAGGACTGTGAGACAAGAGGGGGAATGAGGCCTCCTAAGAGGAGGCTCTGGGAGCTGCCCCAGGAGAGGTCGAAGGGGGCAGATGTGAGCATGCTGTGAATGGGCAATCACCCTGGGAGGGTGGTGGGCACAGACCCCACTCCACGGCTGCACATCTGTCCTTCTGGGTGGGTTACTCGGCTTCTCGAAGCCTCAGCCTCTCAGCCTGCTTTTGGGGTGATGGTAGCATGGACTGACTAGTCATTTGCTCAGAACAGGCAGAAAGGGGTCTCATGGAAATTCCAGAGAACACCATCCATATGGGACTCACGGCCCCTGTTTCCTGCAGGTCTGTCTTCAGGATCCAGAGGGCAAAGGCGAGCAGACTTGCAGCAGAGCCTGGGATGGGCTCAGTTTTGGTGGTTGGTGGAATGACCGCTCTCGTCCCCAGGCCCTGCCAGCATTAGCCCTTCAGGTTCTGGGTCGGGAAGCCTGTGGGGTGTGGGTCCAGCTGTGCCCACCAGGGAGCCCTGGAGGACTTGGCAAGGAAGCACTATTGTGACCATCACCTGTGCAGAAGTTTCCAACCCAGGGTCCAGTAGGATCTCTTGCCCTACTGCACGTAGGTTTCAAGACAGCACACGAGAGTTCTGGAGGCTTTGTTTTAACACACCACAGGCTTTCTTCAGAGGCCAAAGAATACAGAAGTGGGAACAAAGTTCACAGCTCAACTTCTCGCTCACCTGAAGAGAGTGGTTTGATTTTAAACAGTAAAGACAAGGGGAGGAAGGGCAGGTACATTCAGGAGAAGGGCAGGGTTTTTCCAAATTAGTGGGGTGCCACTTCCTTTTTACCTTTTTTTCGTTCTTCCTATTGGGTCATGGTCAACGATTGCTATGTCACTTAATATAATGATCAAGTTAGCAGCAAGCAATGCCGTGAAGAGATCTTAATTCCCCGCCCAGGAATTGAACCTGGGAAGCCTGGATGAGAACCAGGAATCCTAGCCAGACAGCAAGGGCTAGAGGCTAGAAGCTAATTTTCCCTTGATCTTCGCCCCTAGTAAAAAATGTTTTTACCATGGAGGCAGAAACTGTAAATGCAGATATAAAGTCTATTATTAGACACAAACCATAACAACAAGTGGAGAGTACATGGAGAGCTTGTTTGTTCAGATAGAAGCAAGGCAGAGAAAGGGTGTGGGCGTCTCCCCTCACCCCCTGTGAGAGGGCGGGCAGTAAAGAGGCAGTTAAGTCATTTATATAGAGTGGTTCTTCCGGGTCTTTGTCTTCCTTCAGCCAATTACCTGGTTTCTTTTCCCACACCTGACCTACCCTGGGATCCTCCCCTGGGTGCACACTCACCCCTCAGCCAAGATGGATCTCAGAGTGAAGGCTTCTGGGAGGATCAAGACTCATTATGGCCTGGCATTATCACTTGAGTTCTGACCCACAAGAAAACTTTCTGTGCATGTGTGGTGTCTCCCTTGTCCCAAAAGAGTGGGGTTGTGGCAGAGATCCCCTAATCCTTTACTCATACAGGCTTTTCCCCCTCTTTGTCTTTGCCATGACTATTACCCTAAGGTGTTTACAAGAGACAAACACCAGCTGTTTACTCTGTTATTTCCATTTCAGAGGGCAAACAGGAAGCTGATTATAAATACCTAGACTGAAGCCTACCTCTCTCTCTCTCAGAAATGCTAACAGTTGTAAGCATCCAGCCTGAAGCCCATATCTTCGTGTCCCATGAAATGCAAACAGGAGGCCATATATATGTCTAATCTGGAGCTCATCTATCTCCTACATCAATAATACACTAAAATCAACATACAGTGAGATTCAGGGTCTGTTAGAAGTCAGATTCATCGCCATTGTGGTCCCAGCTGGTTCCATCTGGTTTTGTTTGTAGCTTCCTCTCTTCTCTCTAGATCCTTTACGTTAAAAACTTTTGTTACATCCTGCTAAAGATGTGAACAAGGTTAAAGGGTTGTGAACAAGGACACCCCTATTAAAGAAGGTTTCAGGTGCTGCTCCAGTACCCCCTGATCCTTTCTTGAGAATACTGAGTGGAAAGGGGCATTCAGGCAACAGAGCAGACAGCTTGCTCTGGATGATTGTGTAGGGAAAGTGGGGGGGCGCAGCAACAGGGGCTCAGCCTGCAACCACAGAACCACTCACAGATCGGCTCCAGAACCGCTCCTGGAGTGACAAAAAGGGGTGTCCACCTACTAGACATGCCAGGGTCTGCAGGGTTCCTGGAGTAACAAGGAGAAGGGGTGTCCCACCTGCTGGACATGGAGGAAGGGGTAGGGTCTGCATGGCCCCTCATCTCGGGACCTGCTGGGAGGCTCCAGGGCTCAGCACTGGCTGGGGTGCTCACAGCTGAGAGGGCCTCAGGGCGCAGTGGGGAGGCACCGGTGGGGGCCCTGAGCCGGTCACTCACCCATCGTGCCTCTCCCCCCTGGAGAGTGTCTGGGGTTCTCTTCTCCCAGGGCAGAGCCCTGGCAGTCACCCCCACCCCAACTCCCCAGGGAAGCTCACTGGAGACTTGGCACCCGGCTGGGGGCTGGTCACGTGGTGGTGTCTGCCCTCCCCCTCCAAAATGCCAGTGCCCAGAAGGGGAGCCAGGCTCATCAAGAACCTCATGGTTAGTGCAAACAGCACAGGTGCAGGGGCCCGACCCTAATGGGAGGGAGGCTTTAGAACAGGGCAGGGAGCTTCCCACCAGCTGCATGAGCTTCCTGGGGCAGCGGTGGCAAACGACCACACATGGAGGCCCCGAACAACAGAAGCCTGTCCTCTCTAAGGCTGGAGACCAGCCATCTGTGGTCAGGGTGTCCCAGTGCTGCGCTCCCTCCAGAGGCTCCAGTCAAGGGTCCTTCCTGCCTCTTCCAGTTTTTTGGGCTCCTGGAGTCCCCTGAGCCTGCATTGTTTCACTGTGTCCAAAGGGGTTTGTGAAGTTTTATGCTGGGGATTTCTCACTGGACAATGCTCCACACTCGGGTAGACCTGTTGAAGTTGACCATGATCAAATAGAGACATTTACTAAGGACAGCCAACATTATACCATGCAGGAGATAGATGACATACTCGAAATATCTAGCTCAAGTACTGAAAATCATCTGCATTAACTTGGTTAGATTAATCACTTTGATGTTTGGGCCTGCAGCCCTCCATCCTCAGGCCTCAGCTACCAGAGTGTACCTTTCACAGGAGAGATTTATTTCCCAAGGAGACAGACAAGAGTTGGAACTCTTAAACTTGCCTTTTAATTGTGCTCTTTAACATGATGCTGGGGACTGGAGAAGGACTGGCCAATTTTCAGGACCTGCAATGGTCTGTTTTGTTTCTGCTTTTTTTCTTCTTCTTTATACTTTTCACTAGCTTTGCCTGCTTACTAGGATGTGGGTTGAAGTTGTTCTTTGTAGGCTCACAATTTACTCACTTCAGAAGCCATAAGGAGCCATCTGAGAAACTGTGAATTTCATAAAGTTATAGCTAATCAGAAACCCAATGTTCATTATTCAGAATTGTTTATGTTTTTCCTGGAGCAAATAGTTACTGGAACCACAAAGTAAATAATAAAACTTAATACCTCTACGCTATAGCATTTTACATGGCTTCACCCGAGCTTTATTTATTTACACACCAGGGTGAGCATCTGAACTGCCCCTTGGTGTGGGCAGCAAAACCCTTCAGTGAGTTCCCCCGAGTTGGGTGAGAAATAGGAGCATTTTATCTGCATTTAAAACACACTAGGCTGGATATTAGGAATTCACAGATATTGTGACTTTTAATTATCTGAGTTATATGTTTTACCAAACCGGGTTTGGGTTCCTCATAGTGCACGTGTGCTCTGGCATGTTCAGCTCTTTGTGATCCCATGGACCGCAGTCCAACAGGCTGCTCTGTCATTGGAGTTTCCCAGGCAAGAAGACTGGAGTGGGTTGCCATTTCCTTCTCCAGGGGATCTTCCCAACCCAGGGAAGAGGAGTTAGGACGAGTCCTGTGGATCAAGGGTAAGGGGGTAGAAGTAATGAAACACAAACCTTTGGGTATTTGGTGTTTCCCCCGGCACAATTCAGTTCAGTCCCTCAGTCGTGTCCGGCTCTTTGCAACCGCTTGGACTGCAGCACGCCTGGCTTCCCTGTCCATCACCAACTCCCGGAGTTTACTCAAACTCATATCCATCGAGTCGGACATCGATGCCATCCAACCATCTCATCCTCTGTCATCCCCTTCTCCTGTCTTCAATCTTTCCCGGCATCAGGGTCTTTTCCAATGAGTCTGTTCTTCGCATCCGGTGGCCAAAGTATTCCACTGTAATCGACAATCCGTGCACGGGATTTTCCCAGAGGCTCTGCTTGCCAAGGAACGAGTTGAGCATGAAGAACTGCTGCCACCTTGTGGCTGCCTCCAGTAAAACAACTCTCGAGGAGTCAACTCTTCAGGAGGAATAAGACTGGTTTCGTTGCTCAGTGTGTCCAGCTCTTTGTGACCCCATGGACTCTACCCTGCCAAGCTCCTCTGCCCATGGGATTTTCCAGACATGAATACTGTAGTGGGTTGCCATTTCCTTCTCCAGGGGAAATTCCCGACCCAGGGATCAAACCCAGATCTCCTGAGTGGGAGGCAGATTGTTCACAGACTGAGCTAACCAGAGAAGCCTAATTTTATCCAAAAGGCCTGAGAGGCTGTAAATGGCACCTGCCCTTCAAGTAATGTCCCTGGAAAATCATCAAAAAAGAATTCAAAGCAGGGCCCAGTTTCAAGAGGTGCATTGTACTCACACTGTGTAAAGTCCAAAAGCACTTGGAAACATACTCCACGTGACTATCTCCTAAAATGAGGCCAGTCAAACCCACCACAAGGAATCACTTCATATTGCTCAGGAAGACCAGTATGAAAAAGATCTACTCAAACTAAGTCCCACAGAGGACTCAGAGAAAAAGGAATCCTCCTTCCCTCTTTGTTCGGATGTAAATGGGTACAGGAAATAAGAAAGCAGCATAGGGATTTCTTAAAAAAAAAAAAAAACTAAGCATAGGAGAACCTCCTGTGAAATGAAAATACCTCCTGCCATATTAATAAACAAGAAATATCACAGCCATCAGCGATTTCTGGCCTCTAGATGTGAATGAAGACTCCCAAAACAGCAATCCTGCACACGCTGCCACCCCTGAAGGTGATTGCTGAGGAGCTGGGGAATGATGCAAGAAGCAAGCTGAACAAGGAAACAGGATTCACCCACAGATAGCTGAGACACCTATGAATTCAGGGAACCCAGAGGCTTACATCTTCCCATACACAGAATGCTAAAGTCCTTAATTTGATACCTGATCTTTTATATCCAGAGTGCCTGTTGCCTTTGTTGCAAATTTGCTTGTAGCTGACTTCCCCTCCTGTCTCCTTGCAGCAGTTTTCTCAGAGCTATTGAGATGCTATCTCCTGGGCTCAGAGTCCTCAACATTCCCACCAAATAAAATAACTCTCTCTTTCCAGGTTGTAACTATAAATTTTAGTCGACACTTCTGATCAGGCTATCCTACTCTCCCACTCCTGGGCTTGATCCACAGAAAATCAGAATTAAAGATGACACGTGCACTTGTTTTCAGGGCAGCATGATTTACAAGAGCCTAGCCATCAGAATCAAACCAGTTGTCTAAAAACAGAAACTGAAGTCTAAGAGGTACACCTCTCCGCCAGAATCCTGCTGAGTCACGAAACAGTACAGAATAATACCAGTGGCCCCAGCATGGATGGCCCCAGAGACTGGAGTACTAAGGGAAGTGAGTCAGAGAGAAAAATAACATAAGAAAACCCTGCCTGGTGGAATCTAAAAATTCATACAAAGCAACTCATTTACACGGGAAAAACAGTCTCACAAACTTACAAGACCAACTTACAATTCTCAAAAAGAAAATGTTAGGGCAGAGGAAGCAATTAAGAGATTAAATAACATAAGATAACCCTGCCTGGTGGAATCTAAAAATTCATACAAAGCAACTCATTTACACGGGAAAAACAGTCTCACAAACTTACAAGACCAACTTACAATTCTCAAAAAGAAAATGTTAGGGCAGAGGAAGCAATTAAGAGATTGGAATGAACGTCTACACTTTAATAGATATCAAATGGAGAAGCCAAAAGGACCCACTGAATGCCACAGGAAAGGCTAGGGAACACAGTGTAATCACTTCATAGGAAAAGAGAACAGATGAATGTTTAAGTGGAACTGAATCAAGTTCTTGTATACTGGGAACAAACAGGGCAACACAGATTAACTCTACTCCAATACACAGTAACAGTGAAATTACAGCAGGAAAAAAATCAGCATGAAGACAAGTGGTCGCCATCTGGTTTTCTGCCATAAAACCACTTGCAAAGGTGTGCAGATGGGCACTCCATATTCACAAGGCCTGCAGGGCAGCCTGTAAGAAACACTTCCCCTCACAAAGTGTCCTAGGGCTGGTCAGCAAAAAGGAAGTCCAACTTGGGCAGACCTTGGAAACCAATTTCAACAGGTAAGTTTCAATCACACCATTCTAAACCAGTCCCATGAAAAGTTGTCAACATCGCTAAGTGTTCGAGAAATGAAAATCCAAAGTACCACGAGGTATCACCTCACACCAGTCAGAATGGCGATTGTCAAAAGCTCCACAGACAGTAAGTTGTGGAGAGGGTGTGGACAAGAGTGAACTCACCTCTACAGAGGCTGTGGTTGGAACTAGGTAAGGGCCACGACAGATGACAGTGTGGAGGTTCCTCAAACCGTGATAAACAGAGTGAGACAGGAAGACTTGCTAACACCATATGCCAAAAGAAACTCCAAGTAATATAAGGTTCCAAATGTAAGCACAGATCCTAGGAAATTCCCGAGGAATACACACTTTGCCAGAAGGACACACTTTGCCAGCAATTGCATCAAGTACTTTTTACAAGTACTTCTTAGAATAACAGAAAATAAGCCAGAAATAGAAACCAAGACCTAATTAATGGCAACAGCATTTGCACAGCGAAGGAAACCCTAAAGGAAAGACGAAGACAACCCTCAGAATAGGAAAAATATTGGCAGACAAAGATACCCACCTCCATCAAAAATACTAACAACAACCCCATTGTGGGGCGGGGGGATTGGGATAGGGGAGGCTAGTCTTTGACTGAAAGTTTTCACTTTTGTTTCAGGTTCAAAGGATTTGTTAACAAAATAAGCCACTTGTTCTATACAAATAGATAATACCAATATTTATTAGAGAATTATCTAGCTGACTTTCAATATACTAACGTTGAGTTTTAAGCCAACTTTTCACACTCTTTCACTTTAATCAAGAGGCTCTTTAGTTCCTCTTGTAAGGTGAGTGCAGAGAAAGAGAGTGAGCTGGGTAGTCAGGCAAGAAAAGAGAAATTTATTAGAAGGAAAAGAAAAGGTGACTGGCTCTTAAGGAGAATCAGCATCCTCCTTTTCTGACGGAGTCCTTCTCTTACCGCACCAATGAAAAGTTCTCTGAAGGGATGGTCATGTAGCCGGAGGTCTGGAATCTGATGGTCTTGCAGCTTTGAGAAGATAAGCACCAGTGAGATAACAGGATGCCATTTGGGCAATTTGGTCAGTCTCTCAGATCACTGTGATTTTATTTTTTGCAAAGTCGACATAAGGAGCCATCTTAGCAGTAAGACCCCATGTGGGCCCTATCGTTCCAGCCTTTTTGATTTAGGATAAGGGCTTCAGCAATACGTGAACCGTGAACTTCCAGATGTTCAAGCTGGTTTTAGAAAAGGCAGAGGAACCAGAGATCAAATTGCCAGCATCCACTGGATCATCAAAAAAGCAAGAGAGTTCCAGAAAAACATCTATTTCTGCTTTATTGACTATGCCAAAGCCTTTGACTGTGTGGATCACAATAAACTGTGGAAAATTCTGAAAGAGATGGGAATACCAGACCACCTAACCTGCCTCTTGAAAAACCTATACGTAGGTCAGGAAGCAACAGTTAGAACTGGACATGGAACAACAGACTGGTTCCAAATAGGAAAAGGAGTATGTCAAGGCTGTATATTGTCACCCTGCTTATTTAACTTATATGCAGAGTACATCATGAGAAATGCTGGACTGGAACAAGCACAAGCTGGAATCAAGATTGCCAGGAGAAATATCAATCACCTCAGATATGCAGATGACACCACCTTTATGACAGAAAGTGAAGAGGAACTGAAAAGCCTCTTGATGAAAGTGAAAGAGGAGAGTGATAAAGTTGGCTTAACGCTCAACATTCAGAAAGCGAAGATCATGGCATCTGGTCCCATGACTTCATGGGAAAAGCTGGACTGGAACAAGCACAAGCTGGAATCAAGATTGCCAGGAGAAATATCAATCACCTCAGATATGCAGATGACACCACCTTTATGACAGAAAGTGAAGAGGAACTGAAAAGCCTCTTGATGAAAGTGAAAGAGGAGAGTGATAAAGTTGGCTTAACGCTCAACATTCAGAAAGCGAAGATCATGGCATCTGGTCCCATGACTTCATGGGAAATAGATGGGAGAACAGTGGAAACAGTGTTAGACTTTATTTTTTCGGGCTCCAAAATCACTGCAGATGGTGTTTGCAGCCATGAAATTAAAAGACGCTTGCTCCCTGGAAGAAAAGTTATGACCAACCTAGAGAGCATATTGAAAAGCAGAGACATTACTTTGCCAACAAAGGTTCATCGAGTCAAGGCTATGGTTTTTCCTGTGGTCATGTATGAATGTGAAACTTGGACTGTGAATAAAGCTGAGAGCCAAAGAATTGATGCTTTTGAACTGTGGTGTTGGAGAAGACTCTTGAGAGTCCCTTGGACTGCAAGGAGATCCAAGAAGTCCATTCTAAAGATAATCAGCCCTGGGTGTTCTTTGGAAAGAATGATGCTAAAGCTGAAACTCCAGTACTTTGGCCACCTCATGCAAAGAGTTGACTCATTGGAAAAGACTCTGATGCTAGGAGGGATTGGGGGCAGGAGGAAAAGGGGACGACCGAGGATGAGATGGCTGGATGACATCATAGACTCGATGGACGTGAGTTTGAGTGAACTCCAGGAGATGGTGATGGACAGGGAGGCCTAGCGTGCTGCGATTCATGGGGTCACAAAGAGTCGGACACGACTGAGGGACTGAACTAAACTGAACTAAAAGGCCAAAAGTCAATCTTCTGTAACTGCTTCCTGCAGGACTGGGGCATCATGGGGGTAAGGTAAGAAAAGGCTGGAATGGAGGTCCAGAGGATTTGGGTGGGGTCGAAGTTTTTGATAATATGAGTTACGAGTAGGTCATGGATAGTTTGATTGGTGAACGCTTGTAAGCGACCTGAAGAAATTTTGAAAAAAGACGCATTAAACATGGGCTGAAAGTTAGAATAAAGGTAAGTAGAAGGAGAGGGCCTAGAAAAGGTAGGACCCAGGGCATCCAGTTCCAATCGCTTAGCCAGTATTCCCATGAATTACTGAGGTGTTGACGTATTCTCGAGGCCCTGTTTGTCTGACTTTTTGTTGCTTCCTTTACAACGCCTGATTTATTGGCATAGAAACAGCAGGCTTCCTCCAAAAATAGGCATAGGCCTCCTTTTTCTGCTGTGAGGAGGTCTAATCCTCTTCTGTTTTGGAGGACCACAGCTGCCAGGGAATCTAGCTGTGGTTTGGATAGTGATAAGGCTGTTAGCTATTTCTTCTAGGCTGTCAGTGAGGTGTGAAGTTTGAACTGTCAAAGAAGAGGGAGTAAGAGAAAATCATGATGTGGTGTCTCATGTCTAAGGGGAGAAAATGATAAAAATAAGAATTCAGGTGTAGAAATCAACTTGGGTTGGTGTGAACGCTATGAAATCTCCCTGGAGCCAAAGATCAGTTATAAAATCAAGGAGTAAGGGGAGATCAGTAACAGTGGTATTTCCAGAAAAGGTAAGGGCTTGTGTTACTAAGTGAAGGAAAGTGGATAATGAATTCATCTAGGTTGATCGCAGTAATAGGAGGGTCACGCCCACAAAAAAAAAAAAAGAAGAAGTAGCAGGTAAAACAGAGAGAATGCTTTTGAATGATAGTCCACTCAGGGGGAGACACAGAGTAAATTCCTACTGTGAATAGGGTAAGTAGGGGAAATCCCAGTCCAATTAGTAACCAATACATCTGTTTTTGTTTTACTTACTGATATTTGGTTTTGGCTGTTCTGTTTCTTCTGGAATTCGATCCAGTCAAAGCCTAGTGGGTCCCAGCGCAGTGCTGGTGTAGCAAGAAGCATCTGAGTGGGGAATGTTTCTTGGCAGAGACAGAGAGTCTCCTGGGGCCCACTTTAATCTAGAGATATGAAACCAAGAGGAATGACCTGCTAGTTTAGCGCTGTTGGTGTGCTTAGAATGACCTCAAACGGACCAGTCCCTCGAAGCTGCAGATCCTTATGGTGTAAGGTTTTAAGCAGGACTCGATCTCCAAGTATGAGTGTTAAGTCAGCTGAATTCATTTGATGAGGCTTTGGGAGAGAGTGATCTGCATGTTCTTTCATGAGCTATCTAATAAGGTTAAGGGTGGGAAAATAATTTCCCAGCAAGGGGCTCACAGTAGGAAACTGACCTAAGAGAAATGGGCATCCATACATGAACTCAAAAGGACTGAGGAAATATGGGGTCCGTGGAGTAGCCCTAATGTGAGCCAAAGTCATGGGAAGGAGTTCGGTCCATGGCCTTTGTAGTTCTAGAGACAGTTTGGTTAGGTGTGTTTTGAGAATAGAATTTGCCTTTTCTATTTTTCCCGAGGATTGAGGCCTATAAGGAAAAGCTGGCCCATTATCGGATTGGAGATAGAGTGGGAGGCCAAAGTGAGGGATGATTTCTCCTATGAGAAACTGTGCTACCTCTGAGGCAGTTTCTGATCTCGTGGGGAAAACCTCAATCCACCCTGAAAAAGTGTCTACTAGAGCAAGCATGCATTTTATTTTTCTTGTTGAAGGCCTGTGAGTGAAGTCAATTTGCCAGTCCTCTCCTGGGATATGTCCTCGAGCCTGATGTGTAGGGAATGAGAGAATAGGCTTTCGGGCTCCCTGCAGTGAGACTGAGGAGCAGATAATGCATGAGTGAGTGACGTGTTGTAGGAGGGAAAGAAGGTTAGGATAGGTGATGAGAGGTCTTAAGAGATGATACAGAGGTTTGGTGCCTATGTGTAGGGCCTGATGAATGTCTATAAGAATCTGTGTGGCCTGAGATTGGGGAAGGACATAGCAGCCCTGTTTTTGTAACCAGTTTCCTTGTGGTTGTGCTCCCTCTTGTAATAATCATGTTTTTGCCTTTTTTTTTTTTTTCAGGGAGGTAAAGGGGCTTTATGTTCAGTTCTGTTCAGTTCAGTCACTCAGTCGAGTCTGACTCTTGTGACCCCATTGACTGCAACACACCAGGCCTCCCTGTCCATCACCAACTCCCGGAGTTTACTCAAACTCGTGTCCATTGAGTCAGTGATGCCATCCAACCATCTCATCCTCTATCGTCCCCTTCTCTTCCTGCCTTCAATCTTTCCCAGCATCAGGGTCTTTTCCAATGAGTCAGTTCTTCTCATCAGGTGGCCAAAGTATTGAATATTCAGCTTTAGCATCAGTCCTTCCAATGAATATTCAGGACTGATTTCCTTTAGGATGGACTGATATTGGATCTTCTTGCAGTCTAAGGGACTCTCAAGAGTCTCCTCCAACACCACAGTTCAAAAGCATCAATTCGGTGCTCAGCTTTCTTTATGGTCCAACTCTCACATCCATACATGACCACTGGAAAAAGCATAGCCTTGACTAGACAGGCTTTATGCTGGGGATAACTATAAGCTGTTGAGCTGGTGATGGGAGTGAGGCTTGTTTTGCTTCTCTGTCTGTGGCATCACTGCCTGTGAAATGGAGTCTGGGGCCACCTGGTGACCTCAGCAATGTATGATGTCTACTTCAGTTGGCATGTTACCTGCTTTTAAAAGTTGGAGTATAAGTGGGGTGTTAGTTATGGGTGAGCCTTTAGTAGATAGGAGCCCTCATTCCTTCCAAATGGCAGCACGTGAGTGTATGATGTGGAAAGCATATGTAGAGTCAGTGTATATATTTGCTCTCTTGTTAGCTGCAAGGGTAAGGGCTCTAGTTAGTGCAATAAATTCTACCTTTTGGGAAGAAGTTCCCGAGGGGAGAGGTTGGAATTCAATAATTTCAGTGTCAGGGACAATTGTACATCCAGCTATATTTTTTCCTTCTGATGTCATAGAGGAGCTGCCATCAATATACCAAGTAAAGTCAGGGTTATTTAAAGGGGTTGAGGAAATGTAGGAGA
>SJXQ01006904.1:5805-18841 GCA_006408695.1 Aepyceros melampus | reverse complement strand
ACACTCATGGCTGATTCATGTCAATGTATAGCAAAATGAATACAGTATTGTAAAGCAAAACAAACTAAAAAATAAAAATATAAATAAATAAATAAAAAAGAATATAATCAATCTGATTTTGGTGTTGACCATCTAGTCATGTCCATGTGTAGAGCCTTCTCTTGCATTGTTGGAAGAGAGTGTTTGCTATGACCAGTGCATTCTCTTGGCAAAACTCTACTAGCCTTAGCCCTGCTTCATATAAACGGCCCACAAATGGCAGCTGTTATAATATTGATGACACTATTTATAACATCAATGCTGATGATTGTGATGATGCTGCAATGTAGACCTTCCAGGGACACAGTGTAAACATCTTATGTCTTTTAAATCATGGAAGCAGTGCTCTTAAAGGATTTGGCTAGACCAGAGCTTTAGTATCTCAAGGGCAGAGATTTCCCAGCTCTATGGGGTTGAAATGGATCCACATTGAGGAAGCCCGAGACTGGAAAGACTTATTTCCCCATCCTATGAATTCCACAACTTTAACCTGGAACTCAGTTCAGGTGAGTCGTGGTCTAGTAGATATTTCAGCTTTAATATTTGGAATAGGCCACACCTGAAGGAAAAGAAGAGGCTTCCCATGTGGCTCAGTGGTAAAGAACCCTCCTGCCAATGCTGGAGATACAGGAGACATGAATTTGATCCCTGGGTCAGAAAGATTCCCTGGAGGAGGAAATGGCAACCCACTCCATTATTCCCGTATTCTTGCCTGGAGAATTCCATGGACAGAGGAGACTGGTGGGTCATAGTCCACGGGGCTGCAAAGAGTTGGACACAACTGAGTGACTGAACACTTACACTCATGATGAGGAGAAGAAACTGATCATTGGTTGGTTCTTGGTTCATAAAAACGTGAGATTCTAGATATCGTCCCAGAGTCAAAATAAGCAAAGCAAACTACTCTTATCAGTGAGAAGCTAAGAAAAACTTCAAGTATTCTCCAAACATCTTTATGGGAAAGTGCTCTTGGGTTACACATTATGTATTCCATGGCCAGGATTGATTTTTATATTAGTGAAACCATTTAAAAACACAGCTATGCAGAATCAGGGAACCACAGGTCCCGTTGCCTCCTCAGGCACAGAAGTACGTGGAATAAAAACCTGTGCTGAACTTCATGCTAGTTTTGCGTCTTGAGATGAAGAGTATGTGAGTCATGGAATCAGGGTCCCCAGGATGTCACCTCAAGGCTCCAGCGATATGTCACTTCTCAAAAGACTTGTCCCCGTTGGGCTCCAGTCTCATCTCCCCCCAACGCTGCCCTCATCAGATCATACCTTCATTCTTTGGTTTAAAGACTGTCTCATACCGTAACCTCCATGAGGGCAGGAAGCAATGGTTTTCAATTCACTAGACTTTCTCGAGTAGGGTTAGAAAATGGTGTGGGGCGGAGTGGGGGATCCACCCTGTGAACCTGGTCTTCTTTGAGAGTGGGGGTCTGAACATGTTTTCTCAGTATAGCATCTCAGTGAACAAAGACAGACCCAGAACATCTCGCTCAGTGGTATGGGGAAAGAGGCCAATAACGCAGAGAGGCGTCCGCACACGTCAAGTCACAGAAGAACATGCCACCTGGGGGTCCCTGCCGAAGCCAACGTCCAAAAAGCCATTCTTCCACAATGATCGCACTTGCCACTCCAGGAGAGAGAGGTGCGTGAGAAATTTCATCACAATACAGCACCGGAGTTAGCAATCGACTCTTCAAAGGTGTAATAAACTAGGAAAGATTTCAGGTCAGTCCTGGAGTAAAAGGCCTCTCATCCCCTTACATTCCGACGGGCTTAATTGAGAGTGATGGGAGGTTAGGATAATAGAATTCAGCCTCATTGCTGTACTCTCAGCCTGTAATAAGCACAATTATTGACACACCATCCATATCCCTGGCAATTATAAATATTGCATTGTTTCACTTTCGGGCAAATTCAGGGCCTGGGGAAAGGAACTGTGTTCCCACATATCATAAACCTCATCCTTCAAGTGTGTTCCTAGAAAAAGGACCAGGTCACTGCTCTAGATCAGAGATAAGCAAACAAGCAAACATTTTCTAGAAGGGGCAAGTAGTAAATATTTTAGACTTTGTGAGCCCTGTGGTCTCCGTGGCAACTAATAAACTCTGCTACTGCTAAAGCAACCTTCAACAATACATACATGAGGGGCACTGCTGTGTGCCAATAAGCTTTATTTCTGGAAACAGAATCACAAAATATGATTCATCTTCTGATTTTTAAAAAATCATGAAAAAATGGAAAACCATTCCTAACTCAGGGCCATGCACAGTCAGGTGGTAGTTGGATCTGGTCCACAGACCAGAGGGCAAGAATCCTTTCTCTAGATCATCAAAAAACAAAAAAGACAAATAGTGAATAAGTCCATGATAGATTAGAACTTGCAATAAACACAAAAATGATTAAACATAATCAAATATCCAAAAAGTTTTTGCAAATATAGAGAATAAGGAATTTACAATTTAAAAATCTTATTTTAAAATATAGGATATAAACAGGTTAATGAAACTGGAAATACAGCAGAAAGCTATTTTTTTTAAATTATAAATTCCTTATATGGTATAAAGGGAGAAAATTTCTACCATTTAAAATCTTAATTAGACTAATGCAATATTTATTTGAAAAGTTTTAGCTAAACACTGGTAAAATTTAAAACATGGCATTAACTTTCTAAACCACAAGAGAACAAAAAAGAAGGAATAAAGTGAAGAAAATGCAATCTACATTGCAAAAGTCAGGAAACAAATAATCAAGAAAATAATTCTTTAAAATTACAATGTTAGAGAACTAAGACCCCACATTCTCTCATGTGTTTATTAAACAAGTGATGACCTTTGGAGTCAAAACAACGATTCATTTAGAAAATGTAATAAAACAGGAAACGAATAATAAGAATTTAAGGGAAAAAATTCTTCTTATATACTTAAAAGCACTCTTTCAAATGACTACATGGTCAAAGAGGAAATTAAAAGTGTGATAATAGAAAAAATAAAACATGACTATTATAGATTAAAATCTGGCCCACAAGCATTCACATTCTTTCCATACAGAAGGCAAGGACTCCCTCATCTGCATTCGATATGGAAAGAAAGCAAACAAAGTGTTCAATTCATGTGTTTATAAGATAATTTCAATACTCATAAGTTAAAGAAAGCAGAGGGGTGACTTAATAAAGAAAAAAAGCAGAAAATGATACATTAGAAGAGCAAACTCTTGACTGGGAGAATGAATCAGCGGACTAGAGATCTGGAGGAGAGTGAAGGAGGCCTGGGGGTTACTGAGTGGCCGGTCCATGGTCAGGAGCCCACTGGAGCCGGGGGAGGGCAGTCCTGTTGGATGGGGGTGGTTTCCTTCACTGGGGGACCCTCTTATCCAGTGCTGCTCCTCTGGCCAGTGCTCTCTGATGGTCACAATGCAAGATGCAGGCAATGCAGTGTGCACGCATCACCCCCACGCCCCCAGACCCACACACGCTCCTCCCCCAGGCCTGCTTGTCTTCAATCCTGCAATCCTGCTCCTTCCAGCCAAGCTCTCAGCTAACCCCCAGGGATCCATGTATTAACATTACTCATTTTGAGAAATCTGTATATAGGTCAAGAAGCAACAGTTAGAACTGAACATGGAATAACACACTGGTTCCAAATAGGGAAAGGAGTATGTCAAGGCTGTATATTGTCACCCTGCTTATTTAACTTATATGCAGAATACATCATGAGAAACGCTGGGATGGATGAAGCACAAGCTGAAATCAAGATTGCCGGGAGAAATATCAATAACCTCAGATATGCAGATGACACCACCCTTATGGCAGAAAGCAAAGAATTACAGAGCCTCTTGATGAAAGTGAAAGAAGAGAGTGAAAAAGTTGGCTTAAAACTCAACATTAAGAAAACTAAGATCATGGCATCTGGCCCCATCACTTCATGGCCAGTAGATGGGGAAACACTGGAAACAGTGACAGACTGTATTTTGCGGGGCTCCAAAATCACTGCAGATGGTGACTGCAGCCATGAAATTAAAAGACACGTGCTCCTTGGAAGAAAGTTAGGACCAATCTAGACAGCGTATTAAAAAGTAGAGACATTACTTTGCCAACAAAGGTCCATCTAGTCAAAACTATGGGTTTTTCCAGTAGTCATGTATGGATGTGAGAGTTGGACCATAAAGAAAGCTGAGCGCCGAAGAATTGATGCTTTTGAACTGTGGTGTTGACAACTCTCGAGAGTCCCTTCGACTCCACGGAGATTCAACCAGTCCATCTTAAAGGAAATCAGTCCTGAATATTCATTGGAAGAACTGATACTCAAGCTCAAACTCCAATAACTTTGGCCACCTGATGCAAAGAACTGACTCATTTGAAAAGACCCTGATGCTGGGAAAGATTGAAGGTGGGAGGAGAAGGAAAAAACAGAGGATGAGATGGCTGGATGGCATCACCGACTCGATGGACATGAGTTTGAGTAGACTCCAGGAGTTGGTAATAGACAGGGAGGCCTGGCGCGCTGCAGTCCAAGAGGTCGCAAAGAGTGGGACACGACTGAGCGACTGAACTGATCTCTTATTTCTGCTTCTCCATTCAGAACTCACTTTTTATTCATTCTTCTGAGACATGTTTTTACACTGTTCATCTTTCTCTTCACCTTTTCAGTATCATCTACTGCAGACATGTTTTTCCCAAAGCATTGCACTGTTAAATTGTGAGCTCCTCAGAGGTGAGATTTATTCACCTTTAACTCTCTGGAGTTCAGTGAAGCACTTGTTACCTGGTGAACATTTCCTGTTTATTAATTGGATAAATGACCTCCTATGTCCACAAGAGCTAGTACATTTGTAGATTGCGTTTCTACATAAACATATCCCTTATATATCCCTCATCCTCCATAAAAAGCTCATGTCAACAGTTATCCCCATCCTGTTTCAAGCCTCGCATGACCTTTGGTTTTAATTTTATTAATATGATGGTGAACATACAATCTGATGAGCCAGTGGCACTTGTAATTAAAGTTCTTATGACCACCAGTTCGGCCCAGACGTGGTGGAGACCCGCACTGGGGGCAGAGGTGAGACAAAATCTGTGGTCTTGGAGGAATTCTAATGTGACTCCTTCCATCCCAATCATCTGTTCTCCTGAGGCCAGTTGTCATCTGCCGGCCACGAAGAGAATTCAAAGTTTTCCATTCCTTGTGCTGGCACATGACATACTGTATTTAATTCCTGTAAGAGGACATCCCTATCTAGGTTGAAATGAAGGAAAAGGTTGAATGCAAAGGTCACATGTTTTTCTTTGTAAAGACCACTAAATAGTAGGATATGAACACACTGTATATTTGAAGTACAATACAGAGATGTAGAAAGATGAATTTATTTCCTTTTCAAGCTTGGTTTTTATTTGATTTCACTGAAATAATTGCCATTGAGTATCTTCCCACAGGTCAACACTCTATCCTCTCAGAAATGGACAACGATGGGGGAAAAAAAAAAAAAAAACTTCACTCAGCATTCAGGCTGAATTCGAAGGAGGCCAAATCAAAATGTGCAATAACATTTATCTCCTCTCTCGAAGCTCCTTTGTCCTGTTTTTTTTTCTCCCTTAAACCCACTCCACATTAATTCATTGTTATTAGCCTCTTCTGCTGGAACTCGTCTGTCATACAGTGGATGTAATAATATGCTGTTTAGCATTCTCTGCATAAGGTAATACAGGCCTTGAATGACAATGCTGGTCATTTCTTTGTATGAAAAGCCCTGTGATAATGTTAGGTATCATGAATATTTAACTGGAGATGTGTGTTTGTGAATGTGTGTGTGTCCGCGTGCCCATGTGTTTGCCAGACTATGCTATCCACAGTGAAATGATCCCTAACCAAGAGTGTGCGAATAAACAATTCATGTAAATTCCCAGCACCGCGGGACATCCAGCATCAGAGCTCTGGGATATGATTAGCTTGAGTTCTGGGACTCTGTGAAGCCAAGATAGATCTCGGTGGAACTTAACATACAATGGGAGAAAAACAGAAATGGAAAAGGAAAAAATAGAGTCAGAATGAAACAACAGACAAACAAATATGAGCTGAAAATCATTAGTTCAATTACCCTGGTTCGGCTCATGTGTGACCAAATATAAAAATGGTTTGGGGGATTGAGTTGCTGAAAAATTCAGCAGATAGCATGTTAGCATCCTTCTGGAAGGCTTAATTTGGGGTGTGGGGGGATACAGTCTCATATTTTATGTTTTTAGTCCCTCTGATGGGCAGCACATTCTAGTAAGAGAATGAAAGTGACAGCGAATGGATTCTGGGGGCGATAGGACAATAAAAGACGTGATGCTGTCTCCAAAATGCATCCTTTCCATTTAAAAGCCGGAAAAGAGCTACTCTTATGATATCAGATTAAAAGGACAGCATAAACACTTGGTAAACAGGAAGAAAAAACTTAGTTGCTTTAATCAGGGCTACTTAGGGGGCTGCACGTCCTCTATGACAGGCACTGCACCTGGGCACATGCGGAGGGCGGAGAAGTTGACGTGAGCACCAGCCCTGTGCCCAGGGCCAACCCCAGCCCTGTGCCTCCCCCAGCACATGCACAGACAGGAATAAGAACCAGAAGACATGCATCCAGTCAACAAACCCTTAAACACTTTTCAATATGTGAGAATCAAACAAAAGGACAGACCAAGGAGCGTATAACTTCCAGGCTAGGGAATTGGAACACTGGTGAGGATTTCGTGGGACCTGGTGGAGAATCCAGTGATGTGCCATCCAGCCCTGGTGACCAAATCCCTGAAGGAGCTGTCATTCATATCTTTTGAGTTTGATTTCTCTATCATTAAAGTAAAAGCATGGAACTTAATGATCCTAAGGACATTCCTGGTTTCATATTTAAGGAAAACAAGATGTGATTAAATTTTATGTATGCCCACATTTAGGACAGATATGTTTAGGCTGAATATATCTTTACTATGCTGCATTTCCCAGTTCATGAACTTTCCACCAGTATAGCTCTTCTTTGATTCTTCCCTCGGCCTTTGCTCTTTTTTCAGCACTACTTTCTATATGTGTTTTGTTAGACTGACAACTAAGCATTTGGACAGCTAGTGTTTTTTTGGAGAATTATAAAAGGTATTATCCTTGCCATTTTGGTTTCCACATTGTCACAGTTAGTATATCTTCGGGTAAATACAAAGTAAATCAACAGTGAGGTGTCACCACTCACCTGCTAGAATGGCTACAGTCTGGAACTCTGACGCCAAACGCTGTCAGTGACGTGGAACAACAGGGACATTTACCATCACTGGCGGGGATGCACAGTGGTGCAGCCACTTCGGAAGACAGCTCGTCTTCTTTGGTGGCTTCTTACAAAACTGAACACACTCTTAGCATACAACTCATCAGTCATACCTCTTAGTAATTACCCAAAGGGGCTGAAAACTTATGACCACATGAAACCCTGTACATGATGTTTATTACAGCTTTATTTATAATTGTGAAAATGTGGGAGCAACCAAGATGTTTCTCAGTAGATGAATGGATAAACAAACTGGGATCCATCCAGACAATGGAATATTACTCAGTCCTTAAAAGAAAGGATCTATCAAACCATGAAAAACACATGGAGGACCCTTGAATGCATATTACTGCATGAAAAAAGTCATTCTGAAAAGACTACATATTGTATGATTCCAAATATAGGACATTTTGGAAACCATAGAAACAGTAAATCAGTCATTGCCAGGAGTGGAAGAAAGGAGGAATGAATAACGGAAGAACAGAAAAATTTCAGGGCAATGAAAACAGTCTGCATGATACTGCTAAGTCACTTCAGTTGTGTTCGACTCTGTGCGACCCCATAGACGGCAGCCCACCAGGCTCCTCTATCCCTGGGATTCTCCAGGCAAGAACACTGGAGTGGGTTGCATTTCCTTCTTCAATGCATGAAAGTGAAAAGTGAAAGGGAAATCGCTCAGTCATGTCCGACCCTCAGCATGGACTGCAGCCTACCAGGCTCCTCCATCCATGGGATTTTCCAGGCAAGAGTACCGGAGTGGGGGGCCATCGCCTTCTCCTTCATGATAGTATACCGGTGAATATGTGTCATTATGCATTGTCCAAACCCACAGAATTTACAACACCAGGTGAACTCTACTGTAATGTATGGCCTTTGACGGTAATGATGTGTGTAAATGTAGGCTCATCAGTTCCTAACAAACGCAACTCTGTGGTAGGGGATGTTCATAGTGGGTTGCAAGAACTACAAGGGATATCTCCATAACCTCCCCTCAATTCTGTTGTGAACTTAAAACTATTCTAAGGTCTTACTTTAAAAAATTAATATAAATGACAAACACAAAAATGTTGCAAAGCTTTTAACAAATTACCTTTCTGACAAATCAAAGGACTCAGGAAATTAAAAAAATAAAAGTTGAAAAATAATGACTATAAAATTATTTTCTTAAATTGGTATTTTTTTTAAAAATCCAGGGTTGAAAATTTTCAAAAGATAATTTTTTTTCAAAATGAAATAAATGTATATACACATACACACATATGCACACATATTATACTAAGTTTTCATCTTAAATATAACAGGAAAAAGTGAAAGTGCTAGCCATTTAGTTGACTCTTTGCAACACCATGGACTACAGCCTGCCAGGCTCCTCTGTTCATGGGATTCTCTAGGCAAGAACACTGGAGTGGGTGGTCATTTGCTTCTCTATGTGATCATCCCGACCCAGGGATCAAACCTGGGTCTCCTGCATTGCAGGTGGATTCTTAACTATCTGAGCCAGCAGGGAAAACTCAAAAAAACTATTACAGGGGAAAAGAGAATTTCACCAGGAGACAAGGGTAAGAATGAATGTAATTGATAAAGAGAAGCAGAGTGATGAGCGTCAACGAGCAACGTCCTGACAGTGCCGAGTACTGCCGTCAGCTCCGGCGACGGCTGTGGGTCGCAGGGGCTGTGTTTCCTCCCGTGACTAGCTGTGCTGGAGGAGATGCTGGTCTTCCTGGGCCCCCGCCCGGGACACACTGGAAGCAGGACCTGGAGAGGGTGACTTCATGGGGCCGTGGGCTCCCCGGGTCCAGGCGGCAGTGACAATATGCCACAGGGAACTGCTGGGGAGTGAAGTGCTCACTCTTTCCACACAAAGCAGGTGTCACGTCCCACCCTGCCTGCCGTCCAGGGACAGGAGGAAGGGCTTCTCCCGCCCTCATCACTGCTTTCTACCAGAAGGCCCCGGAGATCCCCGCTGCTCCATGCCACTGAACTCTCCAGCCTCCCTCTGTGGATGTTTATACATCGTCTCCATCAAGTGAGGAGATTTCCTCCTCTAGCATTTTGATCGATTTTATTAATAAAAATACCGTGTGTCTTCAAACATTTTCATTCCATAAATACAGGCCAGACAATATCTTCCTTCCTCTAAGCATCCCATATTTATTGCAAGGTTTTATTAAAAACAGGAAATAAAGGGAAATAGAGGAACAGTAATTAATTTTCCCGTAGAGACCAAAACTGTGAGAACAAAACAGAGTTTGCTGGTCCCGTAACTGTGTTTTCTCAGACTAACGCTGCTGAGCGCCGGGTCTTCGCCTCCTGGGGTCCCTTCTGTGCACTTTCGTTTCCTCCTGTTCCATTCTCTCACCCTGCACGCCCTTTGGAAGTGATAGAGGTGATGCTGGCCACGCTGTATCTTCTGATACGGGTGTCTGCAGAGAACCTCCAGGTGAGGGGAGGCAGTCCTCGTCAGCGTGTGCCTGGCTTCACATCATGCTCTAATCCGGAGTGGAGAGGTTACTCTTGGTGGGCCCACTCTGCTCAGCTGCCCCCATTCCTGTTGCTCCTGGAGGCTCGGCTCTCAGGAAAGACCTGCTCTAGAGAGGCCCCCTGATGACCTGTCAGCCATGAGTGCTCCAGGTGTGCCTGGCACTGGCACCCCCAAGCTAGGCACGAGGCCTCTGGACGCATCACGAGGGCAAAGCTGCCTGTCGAGACCTGCGGGCCAGGGGTTCCTGCCGCCTGACGCACAGTTGCCAGCGGGGTGGTCGCAAGTCATGAATCACTTCACTTTCCCCCGGCTCTTAGTCTCCCCTTTCGCTGCCTGCCAGCCTGGCCCACAGCTGACACCCTGTGTGTGTGCGGGACAGAACTCAGCTGTCAGCTCAGTGATGCAGAATGTGCTGCCCGAAAAAGAAAAATAAAAAATGAGTGTAAACTTTTAGCAAGATGTGAAATGATAGTTTCTTGGTGAAAAACTGGCAGCCCAGACATTGCAGAAGGATTTATTTTTTGCAAGTAAATTCCCCCATGAAATCTGATCACCCCCTCCTTCCCCACCAGCACAAGGCTTTCACCTGCGGACACAGCTCTGAGCCATAACGGGAGATAACGAGCAGCCACAGGTCCCTGATCTATCAGCTCTGGGTACCAACCTCCATCAGGGCCTCAGCCCCGCTTATCCCACCAGAGGAGCCCTGACAAAGGTAACCAAGGCCGCCCTGGTTCCTGTAATAGTCACTGCGCCGAACAACTTAACTGGCAGAGCCAGGCAGGCCCCATCAGTCAGACCCTCTACTGCACAACAGGGCTTCCTGGGAAGAAAATAGGCTGCAGAAACCAGGTAGCATTGTGGGAATGCTTTTTAGGTTTTCCGGTGAGGATGCCGAATGGGGAGGGAGCAACAGGGGGAGAAAACGGAAAAGAAGAAAGGGAGGCAAATTACTGAGATCTAGCAGAGACAAGTACAAATCAATTATCCCAAAAAGCAGATGTAAAATGAAGCCGCATAAATATCCCAGGCACTTACATTGTATTAAAATAATGCGGAAATCGCAGCGCTGTCACCCGCAGAGCCGCGGAGGGGCCGCTTCCTGCACCCTGTGGTTTAGCACCTTCTCGGAGGATGGAGGGAGGCCGACTCGAGAGGCCGGGCAGAGGCAGTCAGGAAGCCGTGCAGGCCACCCTCTCCCACCGTCTGCGGCTTCAGGGGCTGCGTGCTCCCAAATAGTGGTTGCACATTCAGCCACAGACACGCTGGGCTCCAGCAAACCAGCCTCCTCTCACCCCCACAAGAATGTAGAAGATAAACCCATCACTGATCATGGGTCGTGAGAAGGTAACATTGCAGACAGTCTGTTTCCTTATGGGAGTAAAAGGATTACTTTAAAAAGGACAACAAGAGATTTCTTTCTCCAATACAGCAGTGGGAACTAAAAGGGCTTCCCGGGGGATAAAGCAAAGATGCCTAAATTCCCATCTTCACCAGCAAAGGCAGGAGTGAACGTTTTAGACGGACGATTCAGAGACAACTTTTCTACAGCACCATTTTCCAAATTTCACTCCTCTTAACCTTTGAAACGACACTGGTATAGGTCATTTTCTAAGCCAAATACTTTGCATGTTTTCACCTCTGACAAAGAAAACAGAACCTTGGGTTCTTGCAATATACACTATTTGGTTTAAAAAAGAAAACTCCTGTGACTAAAGAAAATGATGCTTTCTACCATGAAGGAATTGCCTGACGTTATGCTCAGGACAGCCGAGCAATCCCTGGGTGGGACTGCGGGAAAGATACAATAACTCCACTGCCGAGGAGAGCTCTGTGCGCCCGGAGGTGCCATCCGGCTTTGTGTGCGGCTCCCAGTGTCTTCTGACAGGCTGCGATGCCATTGTTCCACTGAGAGCTGGCTTGCAGATAAAGGTGGCCCTGTCAGAAGTTCTGAATAGCTGGAAGCTAATTGCTGACCCTAACAGGCCCAATTAGCTGTCGCGGGCTCAGCCAGGCTAGCCCCTGGGACCCAGCCTTTCTGGCTCACATTTTGTGAAACTCTCCCTGCGCGGCACCTTGGCTCGGGGGCTTTGTAGTCCCCATTCAGCAGATCAAAGGTTTATTAGAGAGAATGGCCGCCGCGATGGTCTCTGTCGGCGCAGACACGGGCGTCCAGGACAGCCACAGGCACGACAGAAAAGCCCGACGCGCCCGCGGGGAAGAGCGTGAACCCAGAGTGCTGTTTTCAGGGCAGGTCTCAGAGGACCCCTTGATGGCTGTAATTTGCAGAAATAATCCCAAGCCTTTAGCTCCAATAAACTCATCAATCATCCACACTGGTTATCCACTGGAAAGAACGGAATCACAGCCGGCATGGGCCTCCCACCTCCAGACCTGCCTGGCCCCTCAACAACAGCCCTCCCACCCCAGAACACACACACAGGGCATTCTTTGCTTTTACCGAAAATTTAACCATGTTCTTCTTGCTGTAGAATTCACACGTGATCACGATAGAAACTACAGAAAACAGAGGAGGAGAAAAAGAAAAGGGAGAGGCTCATCCCCCTACACAACATTTGCACTTTAGGTTTCTGCAATGAACTATTATTTAAGATGTCTCAAATGCATCGTGAGTATTGACAGCATAATATTCCATCTTGTGTTTCCGTTCGTTTCCCATTTTTCAATACTTTTAGCCATTTTATACTCTTTTCAGTGTTTTTGTTATTATGTGCATTCTACATGAAACTTTTTCTACAGTGTTGGGTGACTGTCTTAAGATTTCTTATTTATTTATGTTTATTTTATATTATTCAGTCAAAGGATAGTGATCCATACCTTGTCATCAAACAGAACTGAAACATCTTTTTCCTCTGCCAAGAATTTTTTGACAATGGTTTATGAGATATTCACCAGAATTGTGTTATATTTGGAATATTTATCAAATTTTGTTAGATAATTGTTGCAATTAACTTATCCCAGAGGTTTGTTCGAGGAAGTTTGTAGAAAGTTTTTGCATTTTATCCATTTATCTATTAGCTTTGTAATGGTTTTTCTAATTGATTATATGATTTCTTTCACTTCAGTTCAGTCCAGTTCAGTCGCTCAGTCATCTCCAACTCTTTGCATCTCCATGAAGCGCAGCACACCAGCCCTCCCTGTCTATCACCAACTCCCGGAGTTTACTCAAACTCATGTCCATTGAGTCGGTGATGCCATCCAA
>SJXQ01006903.1:127434-238498 GCA_006408695.1 Aepyceros melampus | reverse complement strand
GTTCATGGGGTCGCAGAGAGTAGGACATGACTGAGCGACTGAACTGAACTGATTTTGACTGGTTGAGGTGATACTTTTGTAGTTTTGATTTTCATTTCTCTAATAATGAGCAATATAGAGCATTTTTTCACATGTTTATTGGCCATCTGTATGTCTTCTTTGGAGAAATGTCTGTTTAGGTTGTCTTTTTGTTTTTGTTTTTTAAGTTGATTCTGAAGTTGATGAACTCACTATAGTCTGAAAAAAATTCTTTTACAAGGAAGTTGTCACAACGTGAATGACTGGTTTATTCAAAATGAAATTTAAATGTCTCTATAGCAATTTTAGTTTCATGTAACTTTAAATCTTAGAAATCTTTAGCAAAATCCCTTCACTTTATAGATAACAAAAGTAAGACCCAGTGAAGAGAAGTGACTTGCCCAAGTTCATAAATATATGACAAAACTAGGCCTGGGGGGCCAAAATCCTCCAGCTCTTGAAACTGGCCCTTCTCTTATTCCATGACCAAGCAATAATTTAGGCTGATGACGTGTGTGCATGTGTGCTCATTTCTGTCCTACTCTTGGCAACCCCAAGGACTGTAGCCCGCCAGGCTCCTCTGCCCATGGGATTTTCCAGTCAAGAATACTAGAGTGGGTTGTATGGAGAATACTGGAGTGGCTCCTGCAATGGTGTTGTGAGCCTTATGAAGTTTACACTTGACACAAAAACTGGAGGGAGAATAAGGAAGGGATTTGCAAGGGAGAGGAGAGAATGAGAGGCTCAAATAGTATCTTTTTTTCTCAATTCTTGCAGTGATTGAAACAGAACATTGGGAACATTATTACCTATCTCCATAAATCTAAAATAGCAAAGACCTCCTGGAAGCTAAAGAAGCTGAAAAATACTGCCTCACACTCAGTCCCTGGACACAGAAAGCGCACAGCTTACTATGTCAGGACACAAACAAGCTCCAAATAAATCATGACTTGTGACAGCCTTAGTGAGTTGCAACAAGAGTACTACTCTGTTCACCAAAATAATAATAGCAATTACATGCACTTTTACGAGTAAATGCAAATTTATCCTTATAAAATCATCTAATAAAAATAAAGACAGAAAGAATTGCAAGGAAGATATAAAACACACATTTCATTAGACCTATCTCCTGATTTTCACTAGATTTAACCTAATTTCTCCTGTAGGCGTATTAGAAAATCACTTTCTTCTGTCAGTAGAAATTGTCTGTAACTATGTTTTGGAAATGAGCTATTTCTGGCCTTGCTGATCTGTAATTCTGCAGAGCATTTTCATGGGGGCAGAGGGCAACTGAGTGAATCACAGAGACTCTTAGGAGGAGAGCAGGCGCTCTGTCTGAACAAGTTCTTTGCTGAACAGTTACTAGTCTCCTTGAAGGTGCTCCTCTGAACTGAAAGAGAACCTTTAGGGAGAGGTTCAACACAGGCAGGTGGTTTTGGGTCAGGAGGACAGTGCTTTCTGGGGATTAGTACACAGCCTGGGTTACAGTTCGGTTCCCTGATTCCTGGCTTGGTGATGGAGAAGTTATTGAACTTCTCTATGAAATGAGACCAGCCATATCGATGCCACAGGTTCTTGTGAACATCCAGAGAAATACCTGATGGTACCAGCCCAGAGTGTACATAGATTATATCCTCTGTAACAGAGTTCTCTTCCCTTTCCTTAGCCAAGGGAAAGGGAACCTGACTGTACTGCTGGAGAGAAACATTATACTACAAATCAGCTCCACTCGGCCTCTGTCACAAAGATTTTGCAAAGCTTAGGCCCAAACAGTAGCTTAGGAAATTGGTGAAGAAGCCTGTCTATCCACCATCAGAGCCCCAATTCTTTTTCAATTCTTTATTTTTAATTCCTCAAGGAATTATTTATTAAATATGTTTTTATATATTGAAATTTATTTTTTTTAATTTATTTTTTATTGCAGGGGAGAGAGGGTGAGATGTGAAAGAATAACATGGAAACTTACACTATCATATGTAAAACAGATAGCCAACGAGAATTTGCTCTATGGCTCAGGAAACTGAAACAGGGGCTCTGTGTCAGCCTACAGGGATGGGATGGGAGGGAGATGGGAGGGAGGCTCAAAAGAGAGGGGATATATGTATACCTATGGCTGATTCATATTGAGGTTTGACAGAAAACAGCAAAATTCTGTAAAGCAATTATCCTTCAACTCTTCTTTGAGTTTTTTTTTTTTTTTCTCAAGGAATTATTTATTAAATATGTTTTTATATATTGAAATTTATTTTTTTTAATTTATTTTTTATTGCAGGGGAGAGAGGGTGAGATGTGAAAGAATAACATGGAAACTTACACTATCATATGTAAAACAGATAGCCAACGAGAATTTGCTCTATGGCTCAGGAAACTGAAACAGGGGCTCTGTGTCAGCCTACAGGGATGGGATGGGAGGGAGATGGGAGGGAGGCTCAAAAGAGAGGGGATATATGTATACCTATGGCTGATTCATATTGAGGTTTGACAGAAAACAGCAAAATTCTGTAAAGCAATTATCCTTCAACTCTTCTTTGAGTTTTTTTTTTTTTTTGTTTTGATGTGGCCCATTTTTAAAGTCTTTATGGAATTTGCTACAATATTGTTTCTGTTTTATGTTTTGGGTTTTGTTTTTCTTTCTTTTTTTTTTTTTTTTGGCCCTGAGGCATGTGGTACCTTAGTTCCCTGACCAGAGATCAAACCCACACCCCCTGCATGAGAAGGCAAAGTCTTAAGCACCGGACAACCAGGGAAGTCCAGCACCAATTCTTAATGCTATAGACCAGTGTGGACATTGGCCCAATGGCATCAGGGTCATCCCAGAACTGGTTCCAGGAATTTGTGATTCTACCAGCTCTCCAGGTAATTTTTTGCATGTCAAGTTTGTAAAGCACTGCTCTAGAGAAAGTGTTACCAGCAAACTTGAAAAAAAAAACAAAAACAGGAAGACGTGAACCAGGGAATCAACAATTTTCAGGGGCCCAAGTCAAAAAGATTTTAAGGAAAGAGGGAAGAAGCAACTGGCAGGAAGCCTCCAGGGGAACCTATAGACATCTGACAATATGTCAGATGACAATTATCAGTTTTGCAAATATTTTCATTCACTTAGCAAACACAAATCCACATAATGCTTATTCATCTTCTAAGTAGAAATGAACTACTGAATTTATTACAGATCGGCTGAGTGGGCCCATCCCCCAAACAAGAAGGGATCAGCCATAATTTTTTTAAATGAAAAGAACCCATGTGCTTTTTTTTGGTGACAATAAGTAAAGAGCAAGATGGAAAGATTGCATCTTACTCAGCAACCAGTCCTGGGAGGGGGAAGAAAAAAACAAGGAATAGAAGCAATCCAAATCTCTAAGGCTTTCAGAATGAAAAAATATAATAAGAATGAGACATGGGACCGAAATCCAGCAAGTGAGACATAACCCACCAGGTCAACTGGCATAAGGCCCAGCAGCGAGGCACTCTCTTAGGAACCAAACATCTGCCCACTTTCACATCTCCACGATATACTAAACTGTGAGCAAAAAGTTGCAGCTTTCCACAAAGATAAAGGACACAACAACACTCAGAAAATTCAGTTGCATGTGTAAATATTTACCTCGCGACTTCCTTGAGGTCTACAAACCTGTTTCATTTTATTAGCAGCAAACTCCATCATTTTAGAGAGCCACTCTATTTTACTAGCAGGACTGGGAGGTGGCAGAGAAACCTCACTTGAGATAACTGGGAAAGCATATTACAGACTTTTAGCAGTAATCCTATCAATGCCTCTGAAACCAGAAGGGAGTGAGGAGGAGCATTCTGAAGCACGGTATCCAAGTCAGAGAAATGAACGCTAATGCTCCTTCAGGCTCCCAGTTCTTGCAACTCCATACTCAAAGTTAAGGCTTTTGATGCATTTTCAGGCTAAACCCTTTGCCAGAATCTGGATCTAATACAATCATTAATCAGAAGAAATGGAAGGATCTCCAGTTAAGCATCTCAAGTAGATATGCCTACCAGGGAATCTATTCCTAGACCTGCCCTGGCTTACAGTTCCAGTATGATGAATAGTATTCACTCACCTGGCTCTTGTGGACAGCTCCCCCCCTGTACGTTATTGCAGTCCTGCTATGGCCCACGTCAGAGCTAGACGCATAAGTCCAAATGCTTCCTTCAGGAGGCCAACAGTCCACTTCCTCTCAGAAAATATTCTCAACTTCCCTCCCAGGTAAATGGGAGAATTTGTACTCTGACCTGAGTAGGAAGATGGAAGGCAAAAGGAGAAGAGGGCAACAGAGGATGAAATGGTTAGATGACATCACTGACTCAATGGACATGAACGTGGGTGGACTCCGGGAGATGGTGAAGGACAGGGAGGCCTGGCGTGCCATGGTCCATGAGATTGCAAAACTCGGACATGACACAGCAACTGAACAAGTAAGTGGAAATAAAAATCTCACTAGGTTAGGGATGCTCCTGATGGTCCAGTGGCTAAGATTCTGCACTCTCAGTGCAGGGGCTGCTTTCAATCTCAATACAGGGAACTAGATCCTGCGTGCCACAATGATTCCACATCCATGACAAAGATCCTACATGCCACAACTAAAACCTGGCACAGCCAAATTAGAAAAAAAAAAAAAAACTCAATAGTTTAATAGTTGGATAATGAGGATGAAAATATCTCTAGAAAGTACATCAAATGGAAAATACAATAGAAAAGATAAGAGAAGTGGTGCAAATTCTGAAAATCTAATATTAGAATACTAGGTTTCTTGAAAGAGAAGGGGGGAAAAAATAAAGGGAGAAAAATCATCAAAATTGAAAAACTCCTAGAGTTGAAGAACATGGGTCTGAGTGTCCAGCATGTTGGGTGAAAATAGAGCCACATCAGGAACATCACTGAGCAGTTTTAGAACCCTGGGTATAAAGAGAGAGCAACTGCAGTCTCAGAGAAAGGGGAAAAAAAAGTCAACTATGAAGGAATCTGAGAGCAAAACAGCCTCAAATGACATAAAAGCAGGCAAACACCAGTAATTAATGGAGCAATGCTTTCAAAATTCTGAAGGAAAAAATTAGTTCCAGCCTAAATTTCTATTAGCAGCCACACCATCATTCAAGTGTCAGGACAGAATACAAA
This sequence comes from Aepyceros melampus, assembly GCA_006408695.1. NCBI lineage: Eukaryota > Metazoa > Chordata > Mammalia > Artiodactyla > Bovidae > Aepyceros > Aepyceros melampus. The sequence continues at coordinate 233,358 of SJXQ01006903.1, read as the reverse complement.
TATTAAAGACATTCAAGGACTCAACATTTTTTAAAGTGGCAAAGGCCTTGGTGTTCAAACATGATAAGTACAATTAATTATTTTTAAAAAGCAAATTTCAAACAAGACAACTCCAGGGACTACAGAAAGATATGCAAAGAAGGAAAGCACAGCACAGGCGTATAATTCCTCTATGAATAAATTACAGAGGTAATAACAACATAAGCTTTCCTGTTGATTCCAACCAAATATATCACACAACTATACTGAGAGGTCAGGGGGTTAGGAAAAAAATATAAATATAGTGTGTTTGTACGTGTGTGTATGAAGGAAGGGGAGAGAAAATCTTCATCTTCCAACATGAAAAAGTCAATAGATAATGTCTAAAACTGGAGGGAAAAATCACAGAGTAGAAATGGTAGCATATTATTCAGGAATATGGAGGAAAATACCAAAACCAAAAATCAGCTATGGGTTATCAGTGTTTGCTTCTGGGGAGGGGGAGGGAAAGAGAACAAGGAAATCATTTTTCATTACTGATTGTGTAGGGCTTTTTGACTCTTAAAATTATGGGTGATAATAATGTTGATTAAAATGAATGTGAGAATAAACAACAAGGTCCTACTGTATCGCACAGAGACCTATAGTTAATATCCTGTAATAAACCTTAGTGGACAAGAATATGAAAAAGAATATATATATATATAATATATTAAAAAACTGAGTCACTTTGCTATACAGCAGAAATTAACACAACACTGTAAATCAACTGTAGTAAAATAAATTTTAAGAAACAAGTTTAAAAATAAACATCAAAGAGGCTGAGGCCCAGTGGACTAAGGACGGGGACAGGATAGCATCTGAAGTCAGATCACCCAGATTTGCATTCTAATTCTATGACTAACTATGTGACCTTGGGCATTTTAACCCTTAAAAACCTCAGTTCCCTCAACTTAAAATGGGGGTTATAAAAACATTCACATCAGAAAGTTGCTGTGAGGTTTAAGTCGTAAAGGGCTAGGAAGATTAGCAGTGCCTGGCATATTATAAGGGCTCTTCTTTTCCTTTAACACATATTAGGAGCATCTGCTCAGCATCAAGCACAGTAGACAGTGGGGATGTATCAGTGAATGCACATGGAGCTTACTAGAATTAGAGCGAGAAACAAACAAGAAGCAATAAAATACTAAATAAGCGATACAGTCATTTAAAAATAAGAAGTGACACATGCTAGGGGATAAAATAGAGCAAGAGGGGAAGGGACTCCCAGACAGCTGGGAGGGGAGGAGGGGCTGTGCTTGCAATTTCAAATAAGTTGTTCAAGAATAACCGCATAAGCAATTTCTCTGGTGACCCAGTGGCTAACACTCCGTGCTCCCCATGCAGGGGAGCCCAGGTTCAATCCCTGGTCAAGGAACTCGATCCCATATGCCACAGCTGAGTTCAGATGCCATAACCAAAGATCACGCATGCCGCAATGAAGACTGACGATCCCAAGTGCCATAACTAAGACCTGGTGCAGCCAGATATATATGAACAAATTTTTTTAAAAAGACTAACCTCACAAGATGGTGACTTTGGAGCAAAGACCTGAAGGAGTGGGGAGACTAATCACTGATATGTTTGGGGGAAAGCATTTGAGGGCAGAGGGACAGCCAGCTCCCAGTCTCTAAGGTGGGCAAAGGCAAGGCCAGTTGGGGAAAGAGCCAGAGAGCCGATGCGGATGGAGCTTCAGGGAAAGAGTAGCAGGAGAAGTCTCAGGGGAAGCAGGGACCAGAGAGATCAAGAGGAGCCCTAAAGACAGGAGCAGGATCTTGGTTTTTCTTAGAGTGGAATCAGGAGACATGGCGGTGACTCACAGGGTGACACAGCCTGATTCTCCCTGGGGAGGGACCTCTCTAGCGACTGTTAGGAAGGGACAAAGCCTGGCAGGCTCTTCACCGGCAGGGGAGCCCAGTAGCAGGTGCCTGCAGCATTCCAGAATGAGGAGATGGCAGTGGCTGGGACCAGCAAGCGTGGAGAGAAGTGACTGGGTTCTCTATACTAAACATATTTCGCTATCATCATTTACCCAGGATGATGCAAAAGGTTAATGGCAGAAGTATGAAGCTACAGCTTTCCAGTCTTTTTTCTGAATAAAGAGAATCTATAAATGGAAAACCTAAGTGGAAACAGTATTATTTGCACACGGAATAATAAAATCTATAAAAGTTGTACTTCCTTTTACTTATAAAATCTCTGTTATTCAGTAGATCTTGACATCTGTATACAATCAATGGATGATTTCTTTTTCAAGGGCAATAACATTTGCACATATGACACCATGTCCCTTTATTTTACTTTGCTTGATACCTTATACAGTAAATATAAGTTAGGCATTGTTTTAAGTAAAAGATTTATTCATTCATCAAATATTGATAATTAAGTCATGAAGCTTCCCATGTAGCTCAGTCAGTAAGAATCTGCCTGCAAGGTTGGAGACCTGGGATCAATTCCTGGGTCAGGAAAATCCCCCGGAGAAGGAAACAGCAACCCACTCCAGTATTCTTACTTGGAAAATCCCGTGGACAGCAGATCCTGGCAGGCTACAGTCCTTAGGTCACAAGAGTTGGATACAACTTAGCTCGCTCTTTCTTTTTTACCCCTCAGCCTGCTTAATAGTGCAGTAAGGGAGAGAAGATAAATACAACAAATTTAAACACATAGGAGGAGGTCAATGCCAGAAAACTAGTTAGGGTTAATCCTCTAGGACAGGAGTCCCCAACCTCCAGAATCTAATGCCTGATGATCTAAGGTGGATCTGATGTAATAATATTAGAAATAAAGTGCATCATAAATGCAATGTGCTTGAATCATCCCAAAACCATCCTCCACCCTGTCACAGAAAAACTATCTTCCACGAAATTGATCCCTTGTACCAGAAAGGTTGGAGACCACTGCTCTGGGGAATTCCAGCTATTCCTTCACTGGGGGAAGGTCAGGAGGTGGTGAGTGAAAGGCTCCATGGAGGAGGTGACATCTGTGGGACACTTTGTATTTGGACTATAGGATGTGACAGAGAGGCTGGATATTCTAGAAATGAAAAAACAATTTTTTTTAAGATACCAAGGTAAATCATTTCAATGTAAAGAGGAATGATTATTTTTGAAGAGTCAATAGGACATAGGGCCTCAGAAAAGGATTAATGGAGCTATGAAAAACAGAATGAATAAAATCACATGAAGCAGCAGCTTGGGGCTTGGCTGGTAGTCCAGCAGCTTGGGTTCTATCCCTGGTCAGGGAACCACATGCTGCAACTAAGGCCCAGCTCAGCCAAATAAATAAATAAATAATTTTTTTTTTTTTAAAAAAAGAACCTTAACGTTGCCAGATAAAGGACTCTGGATAAAGACTATCATAAGAAGAAAGGAAATAAATGCTAAAAAGAATCCAGTTGTCATGGAAGGGTTCTAACAGGCTCAGCCAAGAGTCTGACCACTGGTCTCCTTATGAGTTTCCCAATTGTCAAATTTACTGTCCAAAATTAGAATGTAGGCAGGAATTTTAGGGTTGAATTAAAACTGCCAGCCAAAAAATTATTTCCTATTTTTCTTTTCTTTTAAGGATTTTTTAAAATCTTTAGACATATATTTCTCTGTTTTGCTTTGCTTTCTTTCCAAAGTTAAGGAAAAAATGGTAGCAATCCTCTTTCCTTCCCCTCTTATATCCCTCCCCTCCCTAGCTTTAGCAAAACAACATTATCAGCAGATCAAATGGCCAGCCATGTGCTTTGGGTTCATTTTTATTGCAAGTCACTGGGGTCAGAACCAAGACCTAACCAAGACCCTCATAAATCATAACTGAGACTCTTTTCAGATGCTACATGCAGAGAAATACGCCTGTAGCCAGCCTTTGCATCTCAGGAACTTGACTTCTGCAATTTAAACAGCTTGGTTGTGTTCCACCAATCTCTTGCATGCCCTACCAAGTAGGAATGTAGCCCCCATTCAGGAGGCTGTGAGGTTTTCTGTAACCCAGATGATCTGGAGAGCTCTCCATTTTATGACGGAATTTTGCAATCATTAGCAAACTCCTGCAATCCCCATTTCTGCCAAAAATAACAATAGCTAACATTTATTGAGAACATACTTTGTGCCTGGCCTGTACAACCTCATTTAATCCTCACAGCTCTGTCAGATACGTAGAGTCATTTTGTCCATTTATAAACGAAGAAACCAAGGCACAGAGAAGTTAGGTAATTCACCGGGGATCCCAGAGACAAAAAGTGAATGAATGAACATTTCTTTCTTCCAAGAGTCCACAGTCTCTGCCAGCAGCTTTCACCTGAATCTTCCCTTTTCTATCCGAGTTGTTGTGTTAATCACTCAGTCGTGTCCAACTCTTTGTGACTCCACAGGCTATAGCCTGCCAGGCTCCTCTGTCCATGGAATTCTTCACTCAGGGATACTGGAGTGGGTTGCTATTCCCTTCTTCAGGGAATCTTCCTGATCCAGGGATTGAACCCGGGTCTTCTGCATTGCAGGTAGATTCTTCACTGTCTACTTCTACTGCTGCTGCTGCTAAGTCTCTCCAGTCGTGTCCGACTCTGTGCGACCCCATAGACGGCAGCCCACCAGGCTCCCCCGTCCCTGGGATTCTCCAGGCAAGAACACTGGAGGGGGTTGCCATTTCCTTCTCCAGTGCATGAAAGTGAAAAGTGAAAGTGAAGTCACTCAGTCGTGTCCGACTCTGTGCGACCTCATGGACTGCAGCCCACCAGGCTCCTCCACCCATGGGATTTTCCAGGCAAGGGTACTGGAGTGGGTTGCTATTCCCTTCTTCAGGGAATCTTCCTGATCCAGGAATCGAACCCGGGTCTTCCGCATTGCAGGCAGATTCTTCACTGTCTGCTGCTGCTGCTAAGTCGCTTCAGTCGTGTCTGACTTGTGCGACCCCATAGACGGCAGCCCATTAGGCTCCCCTGTCCCTGGGATTCTCCAGGCAAGAACACTGGAGTGGGTTGCCATTTCCTTCTCCAATGCAGGAAAGTGAAAAGTGAAAGTGAAGTCACTCAGTCGTGTCCAACTCTGTGTGACCCCATGGACTGCAGCCCACCAGGCTCCTCCACCCATGGGATTTTCCAGGCAAGGGTACTGGAGTGGGGTGCCATTGCCTTCTCCTAAGCCACCTTAAATCGGGGAATGAAGTCCTCAGACTACACCTCAGTTCCTTTCTATGAAGTTCCTGTCCAGATTTGTCTCCTCACCAAGCATTTGCCAAATCATCTTGTCCTATGCAGTTTTTAGACTCTTAGTTTAAGAAAGGTTTCTCACTGAACCTTGCCTCTATCACCATTACTCTGTTATCTTATCACAACTTTCACTATTTTATCTTGAGTGGGGTTTTTTCCCACTGCATTTCATCATTTTCAAATGTCAGATTAATTTGTCACCATGTGCACTCTTCTGAAGACCTTAAAATCATGGTTCATCAAGACCATGATGGAGACCAACAACCCAATTCAGACAAAACTGAGAATTTAAATGTCATTACCAGAACAAGAAAGAAAAATAGGACTGTTCTCCAGCGGCATATACATCTGTGTGTTTTTTCCTTTGGATGTTGACTTTGAAATGCTAAAATGCTCCCACATGGAAAAGATCCATCATTTTGTTGTTTATGCTTGTGAATGTGTGGAGAACCTGGTTTACAATGCCAAGCTGATTCAACCAACATGCTCAGAGAGCCTTAACTAGTTTTACAGAAAGGTACAAAAGCAAGTATATTGCTCTTGTACAGAAGTATATTATGATAATTTTAATTGGATCACTCATCTAATAAAGTTTGGGTGAAACAGCCCATATTCTCCTATACACATAAAGAATAATTTTTTTTAAGTTTGCACTTGATCATTTTATAGAACAAGGGAACTAAAAGCTCTGTTTATCTTTTCTCTATATTATCTTCAGCTTCTGTCACTGTTCTTACATAAGTACCTGTTTATGCCACTATATCATGCATGCATTGTATTCTGACTTTTCTTCACTTTATTTAATATTCCTTTGTGCCTAGATAGGCCCCATACTTGCCTTTTTTGTGTCTTGGAATAACTATTTGGTGCTGCTTTGTGATACTACTGCTATTTAGCCTTTTTTTTTTTTTTTTTGGCTTTTGGCTTTTGGCTTCGTGTCTTAATTTGGGGCTTCCCTGATGGCTCAGACAATAAAGAGTCTGCCTGCAATGCAGGAAACCCAGGTTCGATCCCTGGGTCTGGAAGATCTCCTGGAGAAGGGAATGGCAACCCACTCCATTATTCTTGCCTGGAGAATCCCATAGACAGAGAGGAATCTGGTGGGTTACAGTCCATGCAGGTGCAAAGAGTCAGACACGACTGAGTGGCTGAACACACACTTATTTTCTCCTATTTTAAACTGAGTTATTTTTAATATTGTCACGTAATTTACATTTTTCTCTTGAGCGATACCTCCATAGAGCACTAACTTTAACTAAATTATAGCTTCATCCAAACACTTTGTTTACCCCAATTTTAATTTAAAACACTCCCACATACACAACACATGAGCAGTAGCAAAAGAAAATCTCTACACCCTAAGCTCCCCGACCCTCTTTTCCTTTAGAACTCCCCCGAGCCTGGTCTGAACATCACCACCAGGAGTAGAGTCCTAGAATCAGAACTGCAACCTGAAAACAAAGAAACAGAGTTAAAGCTTTTTTTCTTTAACGTATGCCAGACTATTCTCCAAAAAGACTAAGGCAATTTACAATGCTGGTAGCTCTTTATAATTGTGCCCACCAACTGCCACTGGTTTTCTGCTATTGTTATTGATTTATGATATTTAAATAGGTATATAATGGCACCTGGGCTTCCCCGGTGGCTCAGCAGTAAAGAATCCACCTCCCAATGCAGGAGAGATGGGTTTGATCCCTGCGACAGGAAGATCCCTTTGAGAAGGAATTGGCAACCGACTCATTATTCTTGCCTGGGAAATCCCATGTTCAGAGGAGCCTGGAGAGATACAGTCCATGGGGCCACAAAGAGTGGGACATGACTTAGTGACTAAACAACAACATTGGTATGACACATTTATATATAAATTTACACAGCACCTACACAACTTTCATATTATAACTGCCAATATCTGTTGGATCTTAGGAAAAGCAAGAGAATTCCCAAAACATCTACTTCTGCTTCATTGACTATGCTAAAGCCTTTCACTGTGTGAATCACAACAAACTGTGGAAAATTCTTAAAGAGATTGGGATACCAGACCACCTTACTGCCTCCTGAGAAACCTGTATGCGGGTCAAGAAGCAATAGTTAGAACTAGACTTGGAAAAACAGACTGGTTCAAAATTGGGAAAGGAGTATGTCAAAGCTGTTTATTGTCACTCCGCTTATTTAATTTACATGCAGAGTACATCATGTGAAATGCTAGGCTGGGTGAATCACAAGGTGGAATCAAGAAGAAATATCAATAACCTCAAGACTCTCAGATATGCAGATGATACCACCCTAATGGCAGAAAGTGAAAGAGGAACTGAAAAAGCCTCTTGATGAAGGTGAAAGAAGAGAATGAAAAAGCTGGCTTAAAGTCAACATTCAAAAAATGAAGATCATGGCATCTGGTATCATCACTTCATGGGAAATAGATGGGGGAAGGGTGGAAACAGTGAGAGACTCTATTTTCTTGGACTCCAAAATCACTGCAGATGGTGACTACAGCCATGAAATTAAAAGACGTTTGCTCCTTGGAAGAAAAGCTATGACCAACCTAGACGTTACTTTGCCAACAAAGATCTGTCTAGTCAAAGCTATGGTTCTTCCAGTACTCATGTATGGATGTGAGAGTTGGACTATAAAGAAAGCTGAGCACTGAAGAACTGATGTTTTTGAACTGTGATGTTGGAGAAGACTCTTGAGAGTCCCTTAGACAGCAAGGTGATCCAACCAGTTCATCCTATAAGAAATCAGTCCTGAATATTCATTGGAGGACTGATGCTAAAGCTGAAACTCCAATTCTTTGGCCACCTGATGCGAAGAGCTGACTCACTGAAAAAGACTCTGATGCTGGGAAAGATTTAAGGCAGAAGGAGAAGGGGATGACAGAGGATGCGATGGTTGGATGGCATCACCAATTCAACAGACATGAGTTTGAGTAAGCTCCAGGAGTTGGTGATGGGCAGGGAAGCCTGGCTTTCTGCAATCCATGGGGTCAAAGAGAGTCAGACACAATTGAGCAACCGAACTGACTTACATGTATGGATATGAGAGCTGGACCATAAAGAAGGCTGAGCACTGAAGAATTGATGCTTTTGAACTATAGTGCTGGAGAAGACTCTTGAGAATTCCTTGGGCTGCAAGGAAATCAAGCCAGTCAACCCTAAAGGAAATCAACCCTGAATATCCATTGGAAGGACTGATGCTAAAGCTGAGGCTCCAATAGTTTGCCCACCTGATGCAAAGTGCCAACCCACTGTAAAAGACCCTGATGCTGGGAAAGATTGAAGACAGGAGGAGAAGGGGATAACAGTGGATGAGATGGCTGGATGGCATCATTGACACAATGGATATGAGTCTGAACAAACCCCATGAGATAATGAAGGACAGGGAAGCCTGGGGTGCTGCAGTCCATGGAGTTGCAAACAGCTGGACACAACTTAGCAAATAAACAACAACAAATACATAGTACATATATTTTTCTAACAAATTTATCTATTATTTTGTTATTCTGTTGTTTTCTTTGAAATTTCATCCTACATCATTATATAGCAGCTTCCCTGGTGGCTCGGGCAATTGGGAATCCACCTGCAATGCTAGAGACCTGGGTTCAATCCCTGGGTTGGGAAGATCCCCTTGAGAAGGAAATGGCTACCCACTCGAGTTATCTGGCCTGGAGAATTCCATGGACAGAGGAACTTTTTTAGCTTTATATATTTAAATCTCCTTGTCTGAGGTCCACGTCTGGGGATACAGGCAGAGTCTGGCAGGGTTGTCCATAGGGCAGTGCTGAGAGGCAGACAGGCACACGTACAGTTCATGATGACAGCAAGTCTGAGAGAGCCAGTGAAGCTGGCCAATCTGCGCACACACTGGGCCGGCTGGGTTGACTGAGGTCAGGTTGCTGTGGAGGAATCGGAAGGGGATCAAAGTGGGAGTGGATCTGGACCAGCCTGAGGCGAACTGCTCAGTCCCTAGTTCTCACCTCTGCGTGAGTTATTGTGTGGTTTGTCAGAAAAATAAGCTGGGAATAGGTCAGAAAAAAGGCAGACCCATATTGGAATCTTTCATTTTATCTATCATGATATCCTTGTCTCTTCAATAGCTGGGATTTATTAGTATCCAATTACCAATTTCCTAGCTTGTTCCCAAAGGTAGCAGAGAAAGTTTACACAGGAACACACATAATATAATAATGTCAGAATATAAACAGAACTAGGATATTAGATGGAGGGAAAGTATATCATGTAAATCAGGATCAGTTTAAAACAACAATTAAAGGGAGTTAAGTATCACCTGTCTTTTCTGCTTTTTAATGCCTTACTTTTTTTAAATTGAAGTATAGCTGATCTACAATCCTATATTAATTTCTCCTATACAGTAAAGTGATTCAGTTATATATGTATATTTATATACACGTGTGTATATACACATATATGTATATATACATTCTTTTTTCTATTCTTTTTCCATCATGGCTTATCACAGAATATTGACTATAGTTCCCTATGCTACATAGTAGGAGCTTCTTTATCCATTTAGTGCCTTACTCAGTGATAAAATCTGGAGTTTCTCATTGTAATATTTGGTGCCTTTGTCAATAATTTAGCTCTTATCCATACCAGTCACCAGGTATCCCTGTATTACATTTAGTGATTAGTGATGCCATTCTCTACTGTTCTAGTATTCCTGATATATAATCTTTCATTCTCTTGTTTGTGAATTCCCCTAAAACTTCAGTGTAATTATGTTTTCTCTTTTTAATCCAATGGCATAAAGTTTTTAATAATAAGCTTTAATTTTAGAGCAGTTTTAGTGTTCTAAAGATACCCTGGAGAAGGAAATGGCAATCCACTTCAGTACTATTGCCTGGAAAATCCCACGGACAGAGGAGCCTGGTAGGCTACAGTCCATGGGGTCGCAAAGAGTCAGACACAACTGAGAGACTTAGAGAGAGAACAGAAAACTGTAACAAGCTTTGATTTTTATTATAATAATAATTAACATAGTAAGTTTATTTTCAGAACAGTTTTAGATGTTCTACCAGGAAACTGCAGGGATGGCACGGAGTTCCCATATGCCCATTCCCCTATTCTAATATATCAACATGGTACACTGGTTACAAATAATGAACCATGATCAAATCATTATTATCAACCAGAGTCCATAGTTTACTTACATCTAAGTTTTACCTGATGTCTTTTTTCTGTTCCAGGATCCCATCAGGACATCAGATTTTCATCATGTCTCCTTAGACTCTGTTTTGACTATAAGTTTCTCAGGCTGACCTGATTTTTGATAACCTTAATACCTTTGAGAAGTATCGGTCAGGTAGTTTGCAGAATAGTCCCTTGCAATGGACTGGATGATATCTTCACAAAATTCATGTATGGAAGCCTTAAACTTCAACTGTGACTGTGACCTAAGAGGAGGAGATGATAAAAGGTAAATGAGCTCATATGAGTCCTAACCCAACAGGGCTGACACCCCATAGAAAGGGAAAGATACAGCAGAGCTCTCTCCACTGTGTGAGGACACAGCTTGGAGGCGCCGTCTGCAAGCCGAGAAGAGAGCCCGCCCAGAACCTGGCCATGCAGGCACCCTGAGCTCAGACTCCAACCTCCAGAACATAAGAAAACCAATTCCTGTTGTTTCAGCTGCCCAGTTTAAGGTATTTTGTTAGGGAAGTCCAAGAAGATGAATACATCCGTCAATTGGGATTTTTCTGATTTGTTTTTTCTCATACTACATTCATGTTTTGGCTTTAGGGGAACCAAAGCACAGAAGTAAAATGCCATTTTCACAACATCCTATCAAGAGTCCATACTATCACCCTGTATCACTGGTTGTACTGACTGTGACCACCTGGATGAGGCAGTGTTTGTCAGGTAGATTCTCCACACTAAAATCATCATTTTCTAGATGACCAGTGCAAGTTCGATGCATGAAGAAGGGCACCCAAAGCCCTGGGAAACCCAAAGAGATAGGGTGGGGAGGGAGACGGAAGGGGAGTTCAGGATGGCAGAAAACATGTATACCCACGGCTGATTCATGCTGATGTATGGCAAAAACCATCACAATATTTTAAAGTAATTATCTTCCAATTAAAATTAAAAAAATTTTTTTAAACATCATTTTCTCCCTTTCCATCCTGTAGTTTTGGGGAGGAAGTCACTATGCATAGCCTACACTTAAGGCCAGAGGAGTCAGATCCTTCTTCTGGGAAGATAAAGTAGCTACAGTAATTATTTGGAATTCTTGTGCAAGACAGATGTGTCTCTTTATCCCCATTTACATGTTTATTCAAGTATTTCTTTATATCAACATAAGGACGGGAGAAAGGAAGGCTGTAAGGGCTAGAACAGGAGAAATGCTCTTCATCCAGGTGGGATGGAGCTCCAGTAAATCTTTTCCTTATTATGGAGTGTACGTGATTTTATATACAATAATAAATAATAACTAGATAATAATTAGTGCACAATACTTTTAGAGCTTTCTTATATTCTGAAAATTTGTTAAATTCATTTGTAACTTCTTATAGTGTCAGTTATTTCCATAATTTTTGACCTTTGTAATTTATTACTTTCATTAAAAAAATCATTCCTAAAATACTTTTGTCTTTATTTATATGTCTGACTTCGTTTTCATCTCAAAGAGCTAATATCAGCATTTCAACTGTTATGCTACATAGCATTCTATCCTCATCCTATTCCTGGTTCAAGTTTTAGAATTCCATAAGTGAATGTAATACATATTCATTCTAAATGTATAGGATTAAAAACCATTTTAACGACTTAAAATAAATATTAAATAAATAAAAATTTTAACAGTTTAGTTATGTGATTGAATCAAGAAAAGATGCACATTTCACTGAATAACTTCTTGGAATGCTTTTGTTTTCTTTCCTGTTAATCTGATAAGCAGTATCTTTGTGACACAGAATCATCACTTTGTTGCAGTAACCCTGTTTGACTAGAGCATATTATTCATCTGCTGTATGACTATATTTTGCTTGTTAAGTTTCCTATAGTTTATCTTTAATATTTGCCTATGTTTACTTTTTTCTTTTACAGTTTGTAGTATTCTTACATTTAAATCCAAAACTATATTTGCCCTATTGAATAAGTTAGGCAACATATTTTAGAAAAATGCATCTTCTAAAGAATCTATTTTTGGAAATTTGGAATTTCAAAGTTTCATAGCATTTGGGAATACCAATTTTTAATCACATAGTAACATTTTTCTGTTTATTCCTCTCTGAATAGTCAGTTTGTGTTCCTTATTTCTAGTGCTTATTTGAGTTACATTATTTTATAAGTAATCATTTGATCATCAAATATATTAGTATAAACTAGAAATAATAAAACAGAAATTATTTAAAACAGGTTCTCAGTGATCTTTTGCATTCTGATTTTAGTTAAATTTACTCCCTTTTTATCAAGTTGAACAAGTTTTTTAAATAAATGTCAGTAGTTTACTAATTTATTCATTATTTTGAAGAAATAACTTTGATTTTAAATGTTGCTTTTTTTTTAATGGGAATGCCTTTTTTTGCTTTTCATTTTTTGTCTGTGCCACACACATGCAGGGCTTCCCTGAGAGCTCAGTTGGTAAAGAATCTGCCTGCAATGCAGGAGACCCTGGTCTGATTCCTGGGCCGGGAAGATCCGCTGGAGATGGGATAGGCTACCCACTCCAGTATTCTTGGACTTCCCTTGTAGCGCAGCTGGAAAAGAATCCACCTGCAATGCGGGAGACCTGGGTTCGATCCCTGGGTTGGGAAGATCCCATGGGGAAGGGAAAGGGTACCCACTCCAGTATTCTGGCCTAGAGAATTCCAGGGACTGTACAGTCCATGGGGTCACAAAGAGTCAGACATGACGAGTGACTTTCACTTTCACACACATGCAGGATCTTAGTTCCACAACCAGGGATCAAACCCGAGACCGCTACAGGTGAAGGTGAAATCTTAAGCACTGGACCACCAGGGAAGTTCCTTAAATGTTGTTTTATTAATTTTTCATTTTTTCTATTTCAGCTCTTAGTTTTATTTCAGCATCTCCTTTTCCAATTACATGGAATTTTTATAGAGGATCATATTTTAAGGGTAGCTTATGCCACTTCTGTAGGAAGAAAGCCAAGTAGCATCTAGCGTACTTCGTATACTTTTGTCTTTTTGTTCTGTGAGGGTCAACAAGTTCATCATATTATTTGCCAATGAATTTACCCAGAATGGAGAAAAAAGATATGTACAAATCAATAAACAATGTCAGACTGGATACTGTGTCACTGAACTATTTACCATACAAATTCTGAAACAGAAAAAGTTTTCAAATAGACAGGGAAATGCCAAGAACATATAAAAGGTTTAAAAGGCATGGTTGCACTGGGTCTTTACCTTTTATACAGTCATGATTTTAAAAGGTTTATAATAAGAACCAATAACTCGATTGACGTGTGAGGCTGACTCCTATCAGTCTACACACTACCATCAGGGCAGGAACTTCCCTCAGATCCTTGCTTCCAGGTGTGACTCACTCCACTCAAGCTCAGCCAACCTTTCCTACTTTAAAGTACTACTTTTCCTCAAGGTGCTTTCAAATTCTAATGAGATCTCCAGATGTGTATTGCAAAATACCTGTGGCCCTTTAACACACTTTCATCATTGGCTCATAAACAACTCTTCTTTTATCTTCAAACAGCCTCCATGAGTTTCAAGGCTTATTTCTTTAAAAAGTTTTGTTTGACTCAACAATTCTAGAGGATTTTGTATTTTTTTCTAAAAGTCAATGAGCTTTAGCTTTGAGGAATTTCTTTTTGTACCTGAAGACCTCTTCAGTTTACATTTTTGTTGATCACAGAGCTGACAGGTCTTGTCAAAAAACCTAACTAATCTTTGTCCTTAGACAGTAGGCTAATCCCAGCACAGTCTGTGAAGCTTCTGGACTCTACCATGTGTGGTTAACAACAGGAGGTAGAATAAACAATAAAAAACACAATGTAAAATTTTACACATCACAGAATACTGACAGAGTGGCTTCTATTTTTTCATCCATGTTTGCTTTATTGCTCTTCAGTTCAGTTCAGTTCAGTCACTCAGTCATGTCCGACTCTTTGCGACCCCATGAATCGCAGCACGCCAGGCCTCCCTGGCGATCACCAACTCCCGGAGTTCACTCAAGACTCACGTCCATCGAGTCAGTGATGCCATCCAGCCATCTCATCCTCTGTTGTCCCTTTCTCCTCCTGCCCCCAATCCCTCCCAGCATCAGGGTCTTTTCCAATGGTCAACTCTTCGCATGAGGTGGCCAAAGTACTGGAGCTTCAGCTTTAGCATCAGTCCTTCCAAAGAAATCCCAGGGCCGATCTCCTTCAGAATGGACTGGTTGGATCTCTTTGCACTCCAAGGGACTCTCAAGAGTCTTCCCCAACACCACAGTCCAAAAGCATCAATTCTTCAGTGCTCAGCCTTCTTCACAGTCCAACTCTCACATCCATACATGACCACTGGAAAAACCATAGCCTTGACTAGACGGACCTTAGTTGGCAAAGTAATGTCTCTGCTTTTAAATATGCTATCTAGGTTGGTCATAACTTTTCTTCCAAGGAGTAAGCTCTTAGGTAGGGTAAATTTTACATTGCTGTTTTTGTTTTTAAGTAAAACCCTGGACTGCACTGCAGTACAACAATGTTAGAAAGTAACAGGGAGGAATGCTTTAAAATAAATGTTAGGACTGCAAAACACACATCTTCAGACTATCCCAGAAGGGGCCTAAGGCCAGGAGCCATGCCTTGTGTACCTTTGTGAAACCTCACCTTTAGGACTGTTCTGGATGCAGCTCTCCATCCCTACCAAGGACTGGCTTCCATTGGTCCACACAAGACATCCACAGACGTTGTTTTTTTTTAACCCTTCCTCAGAAAGAGAGATGTGAAAGTTGTAAAGGTAGTATAGTGTTTATTGGGCTTCCCTGGTGACTCAGAAGGTAAAGAATCTGCCTGCAATGCAGGAAACCCAGGTTTGATCCCTGGGTTGGGAAGATCCCCTCAAGAAGGGGATGGCTACTCACTCCAGTATTCTTGCTTAGAGAATTCCACGGACAGAGGAGCCTTGTGGGCTACAGTCCATGGGGTCTCAAAGAGTTGGACTTGACTGAGAGACTAACACTTTCTCTTTTCATAGTGTTCACTTCTGTTATAACAAATGCAATAGGTGTAAAGTCATTCTTTATCCAGTTTACAAGTCAAACTCCTGAACATAAAGTACAAAATTCAAAATTGAAACACAGTAAAAAAAAAAAAAAGAATTACAATTAATTCTAATGTAGTAATTTGTCTGAACTAATTATACATCATTCTTCCCTGGCAAAGAAACTTGTTATAGCAAGTTTGATATTTATTTGTAACTATGTCTCATTCTGTAGAAATGGTGGCTGAGCTAGACTACAGTTTTTTGTGATGTTGTAGACCTTAAAGCATGTTTAGTAAATTTTTTTCAATATGATCATAAATTCTCCACTGGCACTAATACTGACAGAGATAAACTGGGAGCCAGATGCATACCTGGAACTGTGTGCAGTAAATTAATGTTTCATGATGATATCCCATCAGTAGGTTAGCATGTCCATCACTCAATTTCAGTTGTAAATTTTTAGGTATTTGTATTAACTCATTTCTACAGGTTTCAAAGTAAACACGTCATCTAGAACAGAGGTCTGCTAACAATGGCTCCAGGGCCAAGTCTGACCCATCCATCTGTTTTATACAGTGCATAAGTTAAGAATTGTTTTTGCATTTTTAAATGATAGGAAAAAATGTTAGCAGTATTGCATGACAACTGAAAGTTTTATGAAATTAGAATATCAGCATCCACCAATAACATTTTACTGGAACATGGTCCTGCTCATTTGCTGTGTATTGTCTATAGCAACTTTTATGGTTTTTCCAAAGTCGTGTACCCATGTGAGAACTGGACCATAAAGAAGGCTGAGCACCAAAGAACTGATGCCTTCGAACTGTGGTGTTGGAGAAGACTCTTGAGAGTCCCTTAGACTGCAAGAAGATAAGGAAATCAACCCTGAACATTCATTGGAAGGACTGACATTGAAGCTGAAGCTCCAATACTTTGGCCACCTGATGCTGGGAAAGATTGAAGGTGGGAGGAGAAGGGGAGGACAGAGGACAAGATGGTTGAATGGCATCACTAACTCAATGGACATAAGTTTGAGCAAATTCCAGGAGATGGCGAAAGACAGGGAAACCTGGTGTGCTGCAGTCCATGGGCTCACAAGGAGTCAGACACAACTTAGCAACTGAACAACAAATAGCAACTTTTACTCTGCAGCAGTAGAGCTGAGTAACTGAACAGAGACCAAATGGCCCATAAAGTCTAAAATGTTTACTGTCTAACCCTTCTGCAAACCCCTGAGCAAGGACTTGATGATAGCTATGATAAGAAAAGTCTTTTGATACGGAAAACTTTTTAAAATGAGAAGCATAAGTTATTATTAAGTAGAACCAGCAATGATTATATATCATTACTACAAACTATTATCCTGCATTATTTTAATTTACTGTGTTCATATTGCATGTTATTATTCTTTATTCATGTATACTATCAATGTATCTATATGTTTACTTGTGTGTCTGTGCTCAGTTATGTCCAAATTTGTGGACCCTATGGACTATAGTCCACCAGACTCCTCTAAGCATGGGATTTTCCCAAGCAAGAATACTGGAGTGGATTGCCATGCCCTTCTCCAGGTGATTTTCCACACTCAGGGATCAAAGATCCCCACATCACATCTCTTGTATCTCCTACATTGGCAAGCAGGTTCTTTATCACTAGTGGGAAGCACCATCTATATGGTTACGTATCTTTAACATCATTGGCCAGAGAAGGTAATGGCAATCCACTCCAGTACTCTTGCCTGGAAAATCCCATGGATGGAGGAGCCTGGTGGGCTGCAGCCTTGGGGTCTCGAAGAGTCGGACATGACTGAGCGACTTCACTTTCACCTTTACTTTCATGCAACGGAAAAGGCAATGGCAACCCACTCCAGTGTTCTTGCCTGGAGAATCCCAGGGACAGAGGAGCCTGGTGGGCTGCCGTCTATGGGGTCGCACAGAGTCGGACATGACTGAAGCAACTTAGCAGCAGCAGCAACATCATTAGTGATAGTGATGTCGCTCAGTAGTGTCCAACTCTTTGCGACCCTATGGACTGTAACCTACCAGGCTCCTCCGTCCATGGGATTCTCCAGGCAAGAACACTGGAGTGGGTTGCCATTTCCTTCTCCAAGCAACATCATTAGCAATTTCTAAAAATGCACAACTTAGTTTTTAATGACGTGATGTTATCAGTTTTCTTCCCAATCAATATTTGACAAAGGTTTTTAAGTTTTTTAATTTTTAGTGAATGTGTTTTAAATACAATTCACTGTTTGACTGAAGTAAAAAACCAGTGGGTTAGTTCTTGAAAGACAGAAAATTTATTGTTGTCAAAAAAAAATTTTAACTGCACTGTTAACTATCAAGTGTAAAAAATGTACAAATTAGGAGCTAAAGGCTTTTTTGTGTAATCTGTTGTTTTCTATACATACTTACAGCCTTGGCCCCTCAAATTGTTTTTACATTTATTAAGTGCTTTTTCAAGTGGTTTAGTCCACAAGAAATGTACATAAGTCTTCTTTATTTCATTTACATGGGAAGTCCCAATTCAAAAGTTCACATATGGAAATATATCCACTTCTATAATCCACATACCTAATAACAATTTCTCTTTACTTGGCCTATATTAGAGATTTTATCTAAATGATTAAATTATGTTTTATATTTGTTTTGATCCAAACTATTCTAATTTTGGTTTTTTCATTCCATCCCCTCAGAAGTGTGTTATGTTGCCAGTGTTTTTATTCTGGGCAAATGTCTTCCATAATATAAAATTCTGCTATAGTTTCTGCAAAACACAGCAAATTACCATTATCTCACTCCAGAGTTTCTTGAAAAACCTTCTCAATGCTAAAACATAGCTTTGCCAAAAACTGAATCATGTATATTAAGAGGCCTCCGTAGTACACCAATATTTTTCTCTTTTTCAAATCATCTCTGGTAGCATTGATAGTTATAAAATTTTTCTATATATAAGATTTCAATTTTGAATACTTCCATTACTGTTGACATGCATTTCATTTTTTTTCATACTTAGTAAAAATATGCAATTAAAGCTGACAGTCACTGAGTACTTTCTCATTCATTAGTGGTCTTTTTCTGTCCCCAAAGTACTTAAGATATAGACGAAAAAATAGAATCTTTTGAGGTAAAACAACCATAATCTAATCAGTTTCAACATTTGGGACAATTTGTGTATAATCATATGTGAAATATTCTTGCCTACAGTTTCTTTGGGAATGTTACACTTTCCCACAAAAATTGGATAATTTTCTACAAAAATGGCATGTTTTTTTGTTTCATATTCAAATTAGCTGGCCATGAACCTGGATGGCAAATAGAATGTTCAATTTAAAAGATTCTTCAGTGTTTTCTCCGCTTCAAGTTGTTCTTCAAATTCTTCTTTTAGAGTTGACGTTGAGGTGGAAGGTAAATTAACACATGCTCCATTAATGACACATCCGTGCTGCATTCTGCTGACTATTCTAGTTCTGAAATTCTTTTCTTTTTTGTTCTGTCATTCCACCTATTTCTCCAGAAAATTTATTTAACCAAAGTTTCTCTTTACATTTTTTCTAACAATTTTCCAAAAAAATCTTTTTTTAAACCCAAAATTTTAATTTTGTTTTCAATTTCTGAGGTCAAAGAGCACCTTTTTCAAAAATTTGTAACATTTGAAAATAATATTTTATGTTTCTAAATCTTAAGTAGTTAAACTTTTTACCATTTCCATAGTAACAACATTTCCATAGTAACAACAAGAAAAAAACTATACTATATTATACCACAATGTATAAGGTTACATATTATATATCAGGCTTCCCAGGTGGCTCAGTGGTAAGGATTCACTTGGCAATGCAGGAGGGTCGGGTTCGATTCCTGGTTTGAGAAGATCCCTGGAAGAGGAAATGGGCACCCCACTCCAGTAATCTTGCCTGAGAAATCCCATGGACTGAGGAGCCTTGCTGGGCTACAGTCCATGGGGTGGCAAAGAGTCGGACATGACTAAGAAATTGAGCACATATTATATATTACAGTAAAATGTTGTTGTTCATTTGTTTAGTCATATCCAACTATTCAGGACCCCTCTGGATTGCAGCATGCTGGGCCTCCCTGCCATTCACTATCTCTCGGAGTTTGCTTAAACTTGCATCTATTGAGTTGGTGATTCCATCCAACCATCTCATCCTCTGTTGCCCTCTTCTCTTCCTGCCCTCAATCTTTCCCAGCATTAGGGTCTTTTCTAATGAGTTGGCTCTTCGCATCAGGTGGCCAAAGTATTGGAACTTCAGCATCAGTCCTTTCAGTGAATATTCAGGACTGATTTTCTTTAGGATGACTGGTTTGACTCTCCTGCAAGAAGAGTCTCTAGAGTCTTCTCCAACACCATAGTTCAAAAGCATCAATTCTTTGGTGCTCAGCCTTTTTAATGGTCCAACTCTTACATCCATACATGACTACTGGAAAAACCACAGCTTTGACTATATGGATGTTTAGTTGGCAAAGTGACATTTCATGCTTTTTAATATGCTGTCTAGGTTGGTCATAACTTTTCTTCCAAGGAGAAAGCATCTTTTAATTTCATGGCTGCAGCCACTGTCTGCAGTGATTTTGGAGTCCAAGAAAATAAAATCTGTCACTGTTTCCATTGTTTCCCCATCTATTTGCCATGAAGTGATGAGACCAGGTGCCATGATCTTAGTTTTTTGAATGCTGACTTTTAAGCCAACTTTTTCACTCTCCTCTTTCACCCTCATCAAGAGGCTGTTTACTTCCTCTTTGCTTTCTGCAATTAAGGTGATATCATCTGCATATCTGACGTTATTGATATTTCTCCCAGCAATCTTGATTCCAGCTTGTGATTCACAGCTCAGTATTTCGCATGATATAGTCTGCATAGAAGTTAAATAAGCAGGGTGACAATATACAACTTTGATGTACTCTTTTCCCAATTTGAAACCAATCCATTGTTCCATGTCCAGTTATGTTATTTTTTGACCTGTGTACAGGTTTCTCAGGAGGCAGGTCAGGTGGTCCGCTATTCCCATCTCTTCAAGAATTTTCCAGTTTGTTGTGATCCACAAAAACAGCTAGAATGCAACTACTTAGGGTTTAAGAAATGATTGCTTTTGAATGTGAAAAAATAGTTGTTCAGCAGGAGCAAATAAATGATAATAAAGTATCTCTAAGAGCATAAATACAATTCATTTTTTTCTTTCTTTCTTTTTTCTTTTTTTTTTACTTTACAATACTGTATTGGTTTTTCCATACATTGACATGAATCCACAAAAGGTGTACATGAGTTCCCAACCCTGAACCCCCTCCCACCACTCTCCCCATATCATCTCTCTGGGTCATCCCAGTGCACCAGCCCCGAGCATCCTGTATCCTGTATCAAACCTAGACTAGTGATTCATTTCTTACATGATAGTACACATGTTTCCATGCCATTCTCCCAAATCATCCCACCCTCTCCCTCTCTCACAGAGTCCAAAAGTCTTTTCTTTACATCTGTGTCTCTTTTGCTGTCTCACAGACAGGTTTATCATTACCATCTTTCTAAATTCCATATATATGTGTTAGTATACTGTATTGGTGTTTTTCTTTCTGGCTTACTTCACTCTGTATAATCGGCTCCAGCTTCATCCACCTCATTAGAACTGATTCAAATGCATTCTTTTTAATGGCTGAGTAATACTCCATTGTATATATGTACCACAGCTTTCTTATCCATTCATCTACGGATGGACATCTAGGTTGCTTCCATGTCCTGGCTATTATAAACAGTGCTGCGATGAACATTGGGGTACGTGTGTCTCTTTCAATTCTGGTTTCCTCGGTGTGTATGCCCAGCAGTGGGATTGCTGGGTCATAAGGCAGTTCTATTTCCAGTTTTTTAAGGAATATCCACACTGTTCTCCATAGTGGCTGTACTAGTTTGCATTCCCACCAACAGTGTAAGAGGATTCCCTTTTCTCCACACCCTCTCCAGCATTTATTGCTTGTTGACTTTTGGATCACAGCCATTCTGACTGGTGTGAAATGGTACCTCATTGTGGTTTTGATTTGCATTTCTCTGATAATGAATGATGTTGAGCATCTTTTCATGTGTTTGTTAGCCATCTGTATGTCTTCTTTGGAGAAATGTCTACTTAGTTCTTTGGCCCATTTTTTGATTGGGTCGTTTATTTTTCTGGAATTGAGCTGCATAAGTTACTTGTTTTTTTTTTTTTTTTTTACTTCATTTTACTTTGCAATACTATATTGGTTTTGCCATACATTGACATGAATCCATCACAGGTGTACATGAGTTCCCAATCTTGAACCCCCCCTCCCACTTCCCACCCTATATCATCTCTCCAGATCATCCTCATGCACCAGCCCCAAGCTTCCTGTATCCTGTATCAAACATAGACTGGCAATTTGTTTCTTACATGAAAAGCATGGGAAAGGCAGACCTCGTCCCAGAATGCCACCTTGTGACTCTTGGACTTCATCCTCTAGGGCAGGGGTCGCCAGTGCCTGGGCCATGGACAGGTACCAGTCCATGGGCTCTTAGCAATCAGGCTTCACAGCAGGAGGTGAGTGGCAGCAAGCAAATCTTCATCTGTATTTACAGCCGCTCCCTATTGCCTGCATTTCTGCCTGAGCTCCTCCACCTCAAGTCGGATCACTGGCATCATTATGATAAGCTGTATCATTATTTCATTATATATCAGAATGTAATAATACTAAAATACACAATAACTGTAATGCACTTGAATCATGCTGAAACCATTCCACCACTAGGTCCATAGAACAACTGTCTTCCACAAAATCAGTCCCGGTGCCAAAAAGGCTGGGGACCACTACTCTCTGGCAAAGCCAGTGGACACATATCTTTTATTGCATGCTTTTCATAAATGCAGTAAACTGGATTATTGTTCAGCAAATGATTACCCTCTCCTCTCCTTCCAGGCAAGAATACATGAGCCTATCCTCGCTAACATGGGGCTTAGGCCTGTGCTTTGCTTTTATCAGTCAACCGTGGGCAGAAGAAACAGCACTAGTCTCAGATGAGGACTGAGGAGGCAGGCAGAGATTCTGCCAGGCTGTTTACAGTTATGTGCTTTGCCATGAAAAGAGTTTCCCTGAGTAACTAATAGTCTTAGAATAAGGCGAGACATCTAGCAGCCTTAAACCAATGCAGAAATCCAAACCAGCTCCTCAGACAAGTCACAACCAAACAGAGGGCCCCTACCTAATCCCAGCCAACCTAGGAAGTAGTAAATGTTTACTACTGAAAACCACATAGATTGTGGGATCATTTGCATTCTGTCATTTTTGAGATTGCATCCAAGTACTGCATTTCGGACTCTTTTGTTGACCATGATGGCTACTCCATTTCTTCTAAGGGATTCCTGCCCACAATACTAGATATAATGGTCATCTGAGTTAAATTCACCCATTCCAGTCCATTTTAGTTTGCTGATTTATAGAATGTCGACATTCACCCTTGCCATCTCTTGTTTGACCACTTCCAATTTGCCTTGATTCATGGACCTAACATTCCAGGTTCCTATATAATATTGTTCTTTAGAGCATCAAAACCTGCTTCCATCACCAGTCCCATTCACAACAGGGTGTTGTTTTTGCTTTGACTCCATCCCTTCATTCTTTCTGGAGTTATTTCTCCACTGATCTCCAGTAGCATATTGGGCACCTACCAACCTGGGGAGTTCATCTTTCAGTGTCCTATCTTTTTGCCTTTTCATACTGTTCATGGAGTTCTCAAGGCAAGAATACTGAAGTGGTTTGCCATTCATTCCCTTCTCCAGTGAACCACATTCTGTCAGATCTCTATACAGTCAACAAAAACAAGATGGGGAGCTGACTGTGGCTCAGATCATGAACTCCTTATTGCCAAATTCAGACTGAAATTGAAGAAACTTGAAAAAACCACTAGACCATTCAGGTATGACCTAAATCAAATCCCTTATGATTATACAGTGGAAGTGAGAAATAGATTTAAGGGACTAGATCTGATAGACAGAGTGACTGATGAAATATGGATGGAGGTTCATGACATTGTACAGAAGAAAAGAATCAACACCATCTCCAAGAAAAAGAAATGAAAAAAAGCAAAAAGGCTGCCTGAGGAGGCCTTACATATAGCTGTAAAAAGAAGGAAAGTGAAAAGCAAAGGAGAAAAGGAAAGATATTCCATCTGAATACAGAGTTCCAGAGAATAGCAAGGAGAGATAAGAAAGTCTTCCTCAGTGAGACTAGAGATCTTTTCAAGAAAATTAGAGATACCAAGGGAACATCTCATGCAAAGATAGGCTCGATAAAGGACAGAAATGGTATGGACCTAGCAGAAGCAGAAGATATTAAGAAGAAGTGGCAAGCATACACAGAAGAACTTTACAAAAAAAATCTTCATGACCCAGATAAACACTAAGGTGTGATCACTCACCTAGAGCCAGACATCCTAGAATGTGAAGTCAAGTGGGCCTTAGGAAGCATCACTACAAAAAAAAAGCTAGTGGAGGTGAGGGAATACCAGTTGAGCTATTTCAAATCCTGAAAGATGATGCTGTGAAAGTGCTGTGCTCAATATGCCAGCAAATTTGGAAAACTCAGCAGTGGCCACAGGACTGGAAAATGTCAGTTTTCATTCCAATCCCAAAGAAAGGCAATGCCAAAGAATGCTGAAACTATCACACAACTATACTCATCTCACATGCTACTGAAGTAATGTTTAAAAATCTCCAAGCCGGGCTTCAGCACTATGTGAACCATGAAATTCCAGATGTTCAAACTGCTTTTAGAAAAGGCAGAGGAACCAGAGATCAAATTGCCAACATCCGCTGGATCATCAAAAAAGCAAGGCATTTCCAGAAAAATATCTATTTCTGCTTTATTGACTATGCCAAAGCCTTTGACTGTGTGGATCACAATAAACTATGGAAAATTTCTCAAGAGATGGGAATACGAGACCACCTGAACTGCCTCTTGAGAAACCTACATGCAGATCAGGAAGCAACAGTTAGAACTGGATATGGAACAACAGACTGGTTCCAAAAATAGGAAAAGGAGTACATCAAGGCTGTATATTGGCACCATGATTATTTAACTTCTATGCAGAGTACATCATGAGAAATGCTGGGCTGGAGGAAGCACAAGCTGAATCAAGATTGCTGTGAGAAATATCAATAACCTCAGATATGCAGATGACACCACCCTATGTTAGACAGTGAAGAAGAACTAAAGAGCCTCTTGATGAAAGTGAAAGTGGAGAGTGAAAAAGTTGACTTAAAGCTCAACATTCAGAAACCAAAGATCATAGCATCTGGTTCCATCACTTCATGGCAAATAGATGGGGAAACAGTGGATGATTTAATTTTTCTGGGCTCCAAAATCACTGCAGATGGTGATTGCAGCCACGAAATTAAAAGATGCTTACTCCTTGGAAGGAAAGTTAGGACCAACCTAGACAGCATATTCAAAAGCAGGGACATGACTTTGTCAGCAAAGGCCCATCTAGTCAAGGCTACAGTTTTTCCAGTAGTCATGTATGGATGTGAGAGTTGGACTGTGAAGAAAGCTGAGCACCGAAGAATTGATGCTTTGGAACTGTGGTGTTGGAGAAGACTCTTGAGAGTCCCTTGGATTGCAAGGAGAGCCAACCAGTCCATTCTAAAGGAGATCAGTCCTGGGTGTTCATTGGTAGGACTGATGTTGAAGCTGAAATTCCAGTACTTTGGCCACCTCATGCGAAGATTTGACTCATTGGAAAAGACCCTGATGCTGGGAAAGACTGAGGGCAGGAGGAGAAGGGGACGACAGAGGATGAGATGGCTGGATGGCATCACCAACTCGATGTACATGGGTTTGAGTGAACTCCAGGAGTTGGTGATGGACAGGGAGGTCTGGCGTGCTGCAGTTCATTGGGTTGCAAAGAGTCAGACACAACTGAGTGACTGAACTGAACTGAACAAACTATATCTAATCTTCATACATATCCATGAAATAATAGTTTATATTTATAAACTGTGATTAGTAAAATCTTCTTACGTACTTAATTTTGTTAATTTTAATCCTCATAGTAACCCTACGAGATGGATATATCCTCATTTGGTAACTGACGACTGCTAAGGCTCAAAAAATACTTCTTCCCTTACATCTAAAACGATGCAGAAGAATCCGGAAACATTTTTCTCTTTGGGGCTGTAGTTAATTTTTGCAGTCAGATGTGAGAAGATCTCCTTCACTTTGGAAGATGACAGCAATTCTATATGTTAATTTGTCTAATGAGCAAGCAGCTAAAACTGTGGTCTTAGTGAAAATGAGATGGCCATGTGGTCTGATGAGTTAAACAGACAATATTATAGACATTCTGTCATATGTGTTGCAAAGCTTTCATCAGCTTAAGGAAACATTCTAGTGAGTGTATCCAATATGAACAGACTCTTAATAAGAACGAATGGTGTAGATCTCCAGTTGCTTTATGAGATGTGGGATCTTTATCTACATTTTACAATGCATATACTCATATATAGCCTTATGAAACTCAGATCTAGCAGAATGAATTGAAAGCTGGGAAAACTTGGATAAGAACAATGTATTAAAAAAGAAGTGGATATGTGTAGTCTAGAAAATGGTATAGAGGATCTTATTCACAAAGCTGGAATAGAGACATAGACATAGAGATAAAATATATCTTCCCTGGTGGCTCAGATGGTAAAGCGTCTGCCTACAATGCCTACCATGTGGGAGACCCAGGTTCAATCCATGGGTCGGGAAGATTTCCTAGAGAAGGAAATGGCAACCTACTCCAATATTCTTGCCTGGAAAATCCCATAGATGGTGGAACCTGGTAGGCTACAGTCCATGGTGTCGCAGAGTCAGACACAACTGAGTGACTTCACTTTCAGGAGGGGAAGGGAGGGTGAATTGGGAAACTGGGATTGATACATATACACTATTGATACTATGTATAAAATGGAAAACTAATGAAAATTGACTACACAGCACAAAGAATTCTACTCAATGCTGTGTGGTGACCTAGTGGGAACGAAATCCAAAAGAAAGGGCATATATGTGTATGCATACCTGATTCACTTTGCTGAACAGCAGAAACTAACACAACACTGTAAAGCAACTATCAGTTCAGTTCAGCTCAATCACTCAGTCGTGTCCGACTCTTTGCGACCCCATGAATTGCAGCATGCCAGGCCTCCCTGTCCATCACCAACTCCCAGCGTTTACCCAAACTCATGTCCATCAGTCGGTGATGCCATCCAGCCATCTCATCCTCTGTCGTCCCCTTCTCCTCCTGCCCTCAGTCTTTCCCAGCATCAGGGTCTCTTCCAGTGAGTCAGCTCTTTGCATCAGGTGGCCAAAGTACTGGAGTTTCAGCTTCAGGATCAGTCCTTCCAATGAACACCCAGGACTGAACTCCTTTAGAATGGACTAGTTGGATCTCCTTGCAGGCCAAGGGTCTCTCAAGAGTCTTCTCCAACACCACAGTTCAAAAGCATCAATTCTTCAGTGCTTAGCTTTATTCACAGTCCAACTCTCACAATGATACATAACCACTGGAAAAACCATAGCCTTGACTAGATAGACCTTTGTTGGCAAAGTAATGTCTCTGCTTTTGAATATGCCGTCTAGGTTGGTCATAATTTTCCTTCCAAGGAGTAAGCATCTTTTAATTTCACGGCTGCAGTCACCATCTGCAGTGATTTTGGAGCCCCCCCAAAAAATGAAGTCTGATACTATTTCCACTATTTCCCCATCTATTTCCCATGAAGTGATGGGACCAGATCAGTTATGTGCAACTCTTTGAGACTCCATGAACCACAGCACGCCAGGCCTCCCTGTCCATCACCAACTCCCACAGTTCATCCAAACCCATGTCCATTGAGTCAATGATGCCATCCAACCATCTCATCCTCTGTCATCCCCTTCTCTTCCAGCCCTCAATCTTTCCCAGCATCGGGGTCTTTTCCAATGAGTCAGCTCTTCGCATCAGGTGACCAAAGTATTGGCATTTCAGCTTCAACATCAGTCCTTCCAATGAACACCTAGGACTGATCTCCTTTAGGATGGATTGGTTGGATCTCCTTGCAGTTCAAGGGACTCTCAAGAGTCTTTTGCAACACCACAGTTCAAAAGCATCAATTCTTCGCTGCTCAGCTTTCTTTATACTCCAACTCTCACATCCATCCATGACCACTGGAAAACTATAGCCTTGACTAGACAGACCTTTGTTGACGGAGTAATGTCTCTGCTTTTTAATATGTTGTTAGGTTGGTCCTAACTTCCCTTCCAAGGAGTAAACATCTTTTAATTTCATGGCTGCAGTCACCATCCACAGTGATTTTTGAACCCAGAAAAATAAAGTCAGCCACTGTTTCCACTGTTTCCCCATCTATTTGCCATTATACTCCAATTAAAAAAAAATAAGAAATGGGTTTAGAGAAGTATTGCATTCAAAATCAAGTGCCACAAATTATGAGAAATGCAAACTTGAGTTGTTCACTTACATTTAATTTCAAGGCGGGTGGGAAAGTGCTTTGAAAATATATAAAGTCATCCAAGAAACAGTTATTGCATCGGGTATACACATGTAAACAACACAAGCATTGTGTCTGCCTCGTAGAAGTTATAATGTTAAAATAGCTATTTATTGAGTAACTTTCATGTGCCCAGCACTGAGATAGGTGCTGTGGATAAATGGTGAGCAAACCCGTGCTGTTTAGGTGCTTAGTGTATGCTGCTGCTGCTAAATCGCTTCAGTCGTGTCCGACTCTGTGCGACCCCATAGCCGGTAACCCACCAGGCTCCCCGGTCCCTGGGATTCTCCAGGCAAGAACACTGGAGTGGGTTGCCATTTCCTTCTCCAATACATGAAAGTGAAAAGTGAAAGTGAAGTCGCTCAGTCGTGTCCGACTCTTAGCGACCCCATGGACTGCAACCCACCAGGCTCCTCTGTCCATGGGATTTTCCAGGCAAGAGTACTGGAGTGGGGTGCCATTGCCTTCTCCGGCTTAGTGTATAGAGGAGAATATAAAATATGCAAGCCATACAGGTAAGTGTAAAACTAAAATAGAAAAAAGTGCAAGGAAGGAAAGACCCATGCTCTGCTATTACAGGAATTTCACCTCAACAGAGAGATCACATAAACTTAATTCTGAACAATGATTACAAAAAAATAAAGTTAAGGGTACAGATCAGCTGGTGCAATTTCCTGGGGGAAGTTCACATGTAAAGGGAGGGAGCTGGGACTATTTTATGAATGTGAAGAAAGTATGACTGGATTAAAAAAATGACAGAGGTCCAAAGCAAGATAAAGTTAGGAGAGATGTAGTATCCATTGCTGTATAGGCTATTTTAGGGAGTTTCTCACTTTATCCAAGGAGCCTAGGAACTCAATCACAGAGCTTTAAAGGGGGATAATAAGGTGTGAATAGTATGCTCATATTTGCCTTTTGTAAAGATCACAGGACTACAATGTGCATATCTGACTGGAATATTCTGAAGCTAGAGTGACAGAAAAGCTGGAAAAGTCCAGAGGCTAATGAGTGGATTGAATGAGATACAATGGAATATTACTCAGCCATAAAAAAAGAATGAAATAATGCCATTTGCAGCAACATAGTTGAACCTAGAGATTATAATATTCAGTGGAGTAAGCCAAGGATAAGTATAATATAAATCCTTTATATGAGGAAGCTTAAAAACATGAAACAAATGAATTCATTTACAAAACAGACTCACAAACATAGAAAACAATTTTATGGGTGCCAAAGGGGATAACCAAGGTGTGTGTGCTGTGTGCTTAGTTGCTCAGTCATGTCTGATTCTTTGCAACCCCATGGATGATAGCCTGCCAGGCTCCTCTGTCCATGGGGATTCTGCAAGAAGGAATACTAGAATGGGCTGCCATGCCCACCTCCAGGGGACTCTCCCCAACCCAGGGACTGAACCCAGGTCTCCCTCATTGCAGGAGGATTCTGCACCATCTGAGCTACCAGGGGAGCCCAAGAATACTGGAGTGGGCAGCCTATCCCTTCTCCAGGGGATCTTCTCAGCCCAGGAATCAATCTGGGGTCTCCTGCATTGCAGACAGATTCTTTACCAACTGAGCTACCAGAGAAGCCCCTAGCCAGGGTGAGGGGCAGATAAATTAGGAGTTTGGGATTAACATATACACACTGCTATATATAAAATAGTTAAACAATAGGACGTATTGTATAACACAGGAAACTATATCAAATATCTTATAATAATCTAGAATGGAAAAGAATCTGCAAATATATACATATAACTCAATCATTTTGCTGTATACTTGAAGTTTTTCAGCACAACATTGTAAATCAACTATACCTCAATTTAAAAAAAAAAAAAGAGTAATGGTACTCTGGGTTAGTGGTTGTAGTAGAGAAGAAATATTAACATAGAAAAAGAAAACATCAGAGAGAGAAAAGCTATCTTTCCCTACCAAAAATAAAATAATGGCTGCCTTTTCCCCAGTGGTTTCTATTTACCAGGCACTATACACATGCCTAACCTACTTTAAACTCACAAAAAAACCCCTCAGGTTGGTATTATTGCCATTTTACCATTGTCAAAACAGGGGACTTCTCAGGAACTATACTCAGCCTTTTGTAAAACCTGTAAGGAAAAGAATATGGGAACAAAAGGATATTTATGGATGTATAACTGAATTACTTTGGTGTATGCCTGAAACTAACAAAACACTGTAAATCAACTATTTGTTGTTGCTGTAGTTCAGTCACTAGGTCATGTTTGACTCTTTGCACCCCCATGGACTGCAGCACATCAGGCTTCTTTGTTCTTCAACTGTACTCCAATTTTTTAAAATGATTAAAAAATTAATTTTAAAAAGCAGGAGTGTCTCAGCATGTATAATGAACTTGTCTGAAAATAAGGCCTATGTATCTGCTGCCACTCCATGCCATTCTACCATATGGAATCCACCTAAACTTCTCATGGTTGGAACACAGCCATCAAACAATGTGCTGTGTTGGACTGTAATTCTGAAAGCCCTTTGCCCACACAATGTGAAGCAATGCTTCATGAAGGAAGTGATCTTGGAGGTGGAATTGTCATCAAGCTTGTTACTATAAATAAATATTTGCTGACCAAGCTATTGGAATATGAAATGGAACAAGTAAAAGGGTATTGAGGAAAGAATACTTTGGATTGTTTCAAAGTTGAAAATACAGCCTTTTACTAAACCCCAGACTCCCAGTATTTTTCACGAATAATCAAGGAAAAGGAAAGAGGTGAGTGTAGAGCTACTCTGAGGAAAATACTTGACCTCTAAAGGTCAAACTTGACATCACACTCACAGGTTGCTCTCCAAGTGTTATGATCAAAACAATTCTAGGGACTTCCTGGAGGTTGAGTGGTTAAGACTCCAAGCTTACAGTGCAGGGGACATGGATTCAATTCCTGGCCAAGGAACTAAAGTTCCAGAAGCCACATGGTGCAGCAAAAAAAATATTTTTTTAAAAGATTCTATATAAAAAGAAGATACTTCCTCTATCCCCAGGAGATGATCCCTGAGCAGCCTTGAACTTGTGCTGTTAACTGAACACCCAGCAGAGAGGATGACCTCAACTCCTCCTCTGAAATCCTCTGTACGTGAGGAGCCAGAACCTGCCTTCATGGGACAAGCCTACACTTGAACTTTCTTGGGCTTTTGTCCACGTTTTACCAGCATCAATGTTCAATGGCAATTTCATCAGAAGAACATGAATCACACACACTGAATTACAGTTTCCCCAACATTCTTGAGCAAGATGTGCTAAACCTTACGTTACAGTTGGCCCCTGTGGACTTGGCCAAAGGCACACCTCAAGTTCAAGGGAGCTAAAGAAGTACCACCCTATAGCCTCTGAGCATCTTCATGGCGACACATGAAGTGTTAAAATACTTGTACTCTTCACATTTTTCTATGCTCTTCAGGCTTTGTCGATCTGATGCATAAATAACTGGGCTTTTTTAAAATCAATTCAACGTGAGAAAAATAACCTGATTCTTTCTTCTTGAATGAAAGAAACCACAAAGGGAGCAGATTTTTTCACTCTACAACTGTGTGTGTTGATGCTATATTGGCAAAACAAAGGAGTGTGGGTGTGTGTCCTACATCAAGTAAAACACAACCTCCAAGACACTGTGTGATAAAGTCATGCCATCTTTGGGCTTCCCTCAACACTCTTCTGAGTCTTCCCCAGGCACACCAGCCTTCTTTCTGTTCCTCAGATAAACTGGGCTTGTTCCTATTGGGGCCACTGCACTTTGCGGCTACCTCTGCTCAGAACACCTTGTTCCCAGCTTGTTCAATTTGCTTCAACTTGTCATTTATGATTCAACTGATACCTCACCTCCTCAGAGACGCTTTCCCAGGTCCTCTCCTAAATGGCGCATTCCCTTCATAACCATCAATCCCTCTCTCTTTGCAGCTGTGTTTTCTTCATGGCACTTTTCCCTATTGGAATATTGTTCATTCATTTGTTTAGTTGTTTTTGTCTCTGTTTCCTGTCTAATATAGGAACCCCAAGAACAGGGACCTTGTTTGTCTTGTCCATCAACATATCTCCAGAGAACTGAATATCTACCTACTGCACAGTTCTCAATAAATACCTGCTGTTTGAATGAATCAGTGAATAAATAACTATATGAAGGAAGGTAGGAAGGAATGGTTTCTAGGAAAGTTGTAGCAAAGTCCCTGATTCGAAACATATCCAGGACTGATGGTAAACCAGCTGTCCTCTACAGCAGAGGTGAATAACTATGGGAACAGGGTTCTATCCTTGATAGCCATCCTTACGTTTAGCCAAACTCCAACTAATGAAAAGGGGAGAAAATTCTTCTTTATATTGCCACATCTATGTTTCCCTCTTTGTGCCAAGAGACGATATTCCTGAACAGAAGCCAACAAATAGAAATACATAATACAGAAACAACAAACTTTTCTCCCTCCACAATTAAAAGGATTTCTACATAAACAAGCAATTCTTAGTTTTCTCAATTTAATGTATTCCAGAGACTATTTTTGCAGTTCACTATTTACAAGTATTAAATGTATACACTTTACACTCTTTGGTTCTACTTAATCTTGATTAATTTCTGAAGATTTCCATTGCATTTTCTCTCTCTCCTTTCTCTCTCTCGCTCTCAATATATGCCTAACTTTAAAATACAGATAGGAATTTGTGGGCCACAAAATGGGTATATCATGAATCATGGCCCCAACCAGAAAAACAAAGAAAACAAGCATGTTATATAACAAAATGTTTGAACTAGAAACATATCTCTTTGTTTCAAAGAAAAGCCACTCATAATGACGGCCTAACTTTTTAATTTATGGAGGCAAAAGTATTTTTATTCTATTGAATACCACATATAAAAATGCAATAATCCAAAACATATTCTGTCCTATTTAAAGCTAAATGTCATTCTTGTTGAAAATTAGTACCATTCAAAATGTTGTGTTCATGTATGTAATACATGTTACTAATTTATGAAGATGGAGATTTAAATATTTGCTATTTATCTAAAATGCCTGGGCTTCCCTGGTGGCTCAGTTGGTGATTGGGGGCAGAAGGAGAAGGGGATGACAGAGGATGAGATGGCTGGATGGCATCACCGACTTGATGGACATGAGTTTGAGTGAACTCTGGGAGTTGGTGATGGACAGGAAGGCCTGGCATGCTGCGGTTCATGGGGTTGCAAAGAGTGAGACATGACTGAGCAACTGAACTGAACTGAACAAGGAAGTATATTCAGCATCTTGTAATAACTATTTATCTAAAATGCCTGGGCTTCCCTGGTGGCTCAGTGGTAAAGAATGTGCCTGTCAATGCAGGAGACACAGGTTTGATCCCTGATACAGGAGTATCCCAAATGCCATGGAGCAACCAAGCCCACGGGCTACAACTATTGAGCGTGTGCTCTACAGCCCGGGAGCAGCAACTACTGAGGCCTCCACTCCCTAGAGCCCGTGCACCACCACAAGAGAAGCCGCTGCAATCAGAGAGCAGCCCTCACTTGCCACAACTAGAGCAAAGCTTGCATAGCAATGAAGACCCAGCACTGACAAAGAGAGTCAATAAATTATAATAAAATAAAGTGCTTATCCACATACAATAAAAGTAATCATCTGAAATTTTAAATTCCCTTTATTTAG
Organism: Aepyceros melampus; assembly: GCA_006408695.1. Classification (NCBI taxonomy): domain Eukaryota; kingdom Metazoa; phylum Chordata; class Mammalia; order Artiodactyla; family Bovidae; genus Aepyceros; species Aepyceros melampus. The sequence goes on along the minus strand of SJXQ01006903.1, from coordinate 199,786 downwards.
AATTTAAAACATTCAGAAATTAATGACTAGCATTTAACAAACAGTAATAACAGTGATTAAATAAAAGAGAAGCAGTTTCTACTGATGTAAATGTCTTCACGTTGGAAATTTGACAAATTGCCTCATGGAAAAAAATTAGTCAGGAAACAGATTTTCTTTTAAAAAGTATATTATGGGTAAGGGGTCAATATTTTCATTAACTAGCATTTTCCTCTATGGAATGGATTTCTCCATTCTCCATGGATTTCTCCATGCCTTCCCATTTATAGGCTAAATCCTTAACCTACCTCTGAGTTTATATTCAGATAAATGTATGAGGTAATTTGTTGACTCAAATTGATGTTCCAATACCCTTAATCGTTGGAAGGCAAAATGACCCTCTCAACCTAATCTCAAAAGTACATGGCTAGTTTCTTTTGCTTGAAAAATTGTACACGGGTAGAAAACCTAAACAGGCATTTCTCCAAAGAAGATACACAGATGGTCAAAGGCACATGAAAAGATGCTCAATGTCACTAAAGATTAAAGAATACAAATCAAAACTCTAATGAGGCATCACCTCACATCGGTCAGAGTTCAGTTCAGTTCAGTTCAGTCGCTCAGTCGTGTCTGACTCTTTGCAACCCCATAAATTGCAGCATGCCAGGCCTCCCTGTCCATCACCAACTCCCAGAGTTCACTCAAGAAGAACTAAAAAGCCTCTTGATGAAGGTGAAAGAGGAGAGTGAAAAAGTTGGCTTGAAGCTCAACATTCAGAAAATGAAGATCATGGCATCTGGTCCCATCACTTCATGGCAAATAGATGGGGAAACAGTGGAAACAGTGTCAGACTTTATTTTTCTGGGCTCCAAAATCACTGCAGATGGTGACTGCAGCCATGAAATTAAAAGACGCTTACTCCTTGGAAGGAAAGTTATGACCAACCTAGTCAGCATATTGAAAAGCAGAGACGTTACTCTGTCAACAAAGGTCCATCTGGTCAAGGCTATGGTTTTTCCAGTGGCCATGGTGGATGTGAGAGTTGAAGTATAAAGAAAGCTGAATGCCAAAGAATTGATGCTTTTGAACTGTGGTGCTGGAGAAGACTCTTGAGAGTCCCTTGGACTGCAAGGAGATCCAACCAGTCCATCCTAAAGGAGATCAGTCCTGGGTGTTCATTGGTAGGACTGATGCTGAAGCTGAAACTCCAATACTTTGGCCACCTGATGCAAAGAGCTGACTCACTGGAAGAGACCCTGATGCTGGGAAAGACTGAGGGCAGGAGGAGAAGGGGACGACAGAGGATGAGATGGTTGGATGGCATCACCGACTCAATGGACATAGGTTTAAGTGGACTCCGGGAGTTGGTGATGGACAGGAAGGCCTGGCATGCTGCGGTTCATGGGGTTGCAAAGAGTGAGACATGACTGAGCAACTGAACTGAACTGAACAAGGAAGTATATTCAGCATCTTGTAATAACCTATAAGGGAAAAGAATCTGAATTTATGTGTGTATATATTTTGCATATAGATGTGTGAATATTTAGTATATATATAGTATGAATATATGTGTGTATATATTATGCATATATATGTATACACACACATACACACATATACATACATCTATACACACACATATATACTTACATATATATATCTCCCAAGTGTATAGATATATATATATTCTCAGAGGTGACTCAGTGGTAAAGAATCTGCCTGCCAATGCAGGAGACACAGGAAATGAGGGTTTGATCCTTAGATCAGGAAGATTCCCTGGAGGAAGAAAAGGCAACCCACTCCAGTAATCATGCCTGAAAAATCCCATGGACAGAGGAGCCTGGCAGGCTACAGTCCATGGGGTTGCAAAGAGTCAGGCACAATCAAATAACTGAGAAGTATATGTATGTTGTTTATTCACTAAGTCATGTCCAACTCTTATGACCCATCAGGCTCCTCTCTCCAAGGGATTTCCCAGGCAAGAATACTGGAGTGGGTTGCCATTTCCTTCTCCAGAGGTTCTTAACAACCAAGGAATCAAATCCATGTCTCTGCACTGCTGCTGCTGCTGCTGCTGCTAAGTCGCTTCAGTCGTGTCCAACTCTGTGCAACCCCATAGACGGCAGCCCACCAGGCTCCCCCGTCCCTGGGACTCTCCAGGCAAGAACACTGGAGTGGGTTGCCATTGCCTTCCCCAATGACACATATACATATATATGTATATATGTGTGTGTGTGTGTGTGTGTGTGTGTGTGTGTGTGTGTATACACATCAATCATTTTGCTGTACAGCCAAAACTAACACAATATTGTAAATCAACTATACTTCGGTTTTTTAGTTGTATTACAAAAACGACAGGATGACCGTTACCTTCAACAGTGAAACCCTAGGTTCCTATTTTTCTTCAAAGTTGCAACCAACATCCAGACATCTAAGATGGAGTAGATCATTATCATATTAGTCTAACACCCTAGCAAATGGAGAGTACTTCGGCAATAATGAAATTTGCACCACCATGTAAGTCCATAATGCCTTATTTTTCACATAGAATAGAAAAGGATTAATTTGATAAATGCTTGTCTAAGATATTAAATGGAGTTACACACTATACAGGAATACCATAGAATCAAAAACCTTAGAACTGCTTTCGACTCTAGTCTAGGGAAACTTTCTAAGATAGTAACTTCTATGGTTGCTTAGCCTCTAAAAGAGAGCAAACAAAGAATTCCTCTCCAAATAGAATCAACTTTCTTGGATAATTTAAATTTCATTGAGGTTGATATTAATCTGGAAATTCTTGGCTATCACTTTAATTAATATTAAAGTGCTAATTAAAATACATTAACATATTTCAAGTGACTGATTTTTTTTTTCTTTTTTTGCCAATAAGACTTTGTTAGCTCTTTGTTAATGTCATGACTCAGCATTTACTACAGGTTTTTACCCGGAAGAAGAGAACATGTTTAAAAGCAGCTATAGAATTAAAACACAATAAATAAATGTCCAAGTAAAAAGGCTTGGTTTGGTTTGGCCACACATCACACAGCATGTGGGATCTTAGTTCCCTGACCAGGATCGAACTTCGGGCCCCCCAGGTTTACATAATAAATATTTTAAAATTCTTTTTAAAGGGAGAGCGCAGGTCTAAAGTTAAATGCATACAGCTTATGGGGTTCACATCCAAAATCTTTTCCATACATTAGGAAAGTGTACTCTTTGGAATTTAATACAAGTTCACTTAATTTAGTGTTCAAAAAAGAAGAGAGTAACTGACAGCTGCTTTTCCTCACTAACAAGTCAACTTTAAGATCATTCATCACAAAAATGCCATTATTTAGATCACCACTTGTGTTACGGTTTTACATGACACACTGGTTTAGAAGGGGTGGATATTTGATGAATATTTGGTTTCATCTTTGGACTACTGTGAATAATGCTTCTGTGAATGTTAACATACAAATATTTGTTTAACTGTTTTTACTTCTTTTGGATACATAACTAGTAGTAGGGTTGTTGGGTCATACAGTTATTTTCTGTTGAATCTTTTTAGAAACGGCCAAACTATTTCCCAGGGCAGTGGAACCACTTTGCATTCTCACCAACAAAAGTTAAGAGGGTTTCAACTTTCCCACATCCTCACCAACACTTGTTATTTTTCATCTTGCTTTTGGTTTCTGCTTTTAATTATAGCTATACAAGCAGATACAAAGCAATAACTCATTGTGGACTTTCCGTTGTTTCGGTATAAAGCTTGTGCATGTGTGTGTTATATTCGCTCAGTCACGTCCAACTCTGCAACCCCATGGAATGTAGCCCGCCAGGCTCCTATGTCCATGGGACCTCCTGGGCAAGAATACTGGAATGGGTTGTCATCTCCTTCTCCAGGGAATCTTCCCAACCCAGCGATCGAAACTGCATCTGCTGTGTCTCCTACATTGCAGGCAGATTCCCTACCACTGAGTCACCCAGGAAGTCATATTGTCCGAAATATGAAGACTGAAGGATACTTTCTTCTATGTATATATGATAGTTTAACATCTCTTTCTTTCTTTCTTTGGCTGTGCTGGGTCTTCGCTGCTGTGCAGGCTTTCCTCTGTTGTGGCAAGCGGGGATACTCTCAAGCTGCCGTGTGCAGCCTTCTCATTGCAGTGGCTTTTCTTGTTGTGGGGCACAACCCCATGACGTAGGTACTACTATTTGCTCCAGTTTTACAGATGAGGCAACTGAGGCACCAAGATCTCAAGTGACTTGTCCAAGCTCCATAACCAGTAAATCCCGAAGCTGTGACTCAAACCCACCCGGTCTGACAGTAGAGTTTATTTTATTCTTATGCTGCCAGCTGTGCCCCAAAGTAGTTGAAGCCCCGAGGCCTTATAGATTGATATAAAGCTGGTGAAGGTACCTTAATTACAATATAGAATTCAAATGCAGGGACTCATGCTGTGTTTAAAATATAAATGTGTGATTAGGCTTTTAGGTCTTTGTTTTTAAAGGACTGTTGTTAAGTGAATTTATTTACAAAACAGAAACAGACTCACAGACTTAGAAATAACTTATGGCTACAGGGGGTGGGGGGAAGATTGGAGGGAAAGGATAGTTCGGAAGTTTGGGATCAACATGTGTACACTGCTATATTTAAAATGGATTACCAACAACGACCTACTGTCTAACACAAGGAACTCTGCTCAGTGCTACATGGCAGCCTGGATGGGAGGGGAGTTTGGGGGAGAATGGATACATGTATATGCATGGCTGAGTCCCTTTGCTGTCCACTTGAAACTATCATCACACTGTTCATTGGCTCTACTCCAATATAAAATTAAAAGTTTTGTGTGTGTGTGTGTTTTTAATGACTGTCATTATATGTGACCCTGAATGTACTTCCACTTTTAGTAAGGGTCAAACACCCTTTTGAACTGTGGTGTTGGAGAAGACTCTTGAGAGTCCCTTGGACTGCAAGGGAGATCCAACCAGTCCATTCAAAGGAGATTGGTCCTGGGATCTCTTTGGAAGGAATGATGCTAAAGCTGAAATTCCAGTACTTTGGTCACTTCATGCGAAGAGTTGACTTATTGGAAAAGACTCTGATGCCGGGAGGGATTGGGGGCAGAAGGAGAGGGGATGACAGAGGATGAGATGGCTGGATGGCATCACCGACTTGATGGACATGAGTTTGAGTGAACTCTGGGAGTTGGTGATGGACAGGGAGGCCTGGCGTGCTGCGATTCATGGGGTTGCAAAGAGTCAGACACGACTAAGTGACTGAACTAACTAACTAACTAAACACCCTTCATCCCTGCTGGGTGGGTAATGCATGCCTAGTCATATCTAGTCCTTTGTGAAGCCATGGACTACAGCCCACCAAATTCTTTTGTCCACAGGATTTCCCAGGCAAAGAATACTGGAGTGGGTTGCCATTTCTTTCTCCAGGAGATCTTGACCCAGGGATCAAAGCTGTGTCTCCTGCACTGGCAGGCAGACTCTTTACCGCTGAGCCACCTGGGCAGCCCCAGATGGATCATGAGAGAGCCTGATGGTCAGGCCCTAGGTAGCCCAAGTGGCTTTCTGCTACCATAATGCTGCTACCTCCTACCTGTAGGAGGCACCATTCCACTCCACCACCCAGTAAGGACAGCTCTGACACTCTGTCTCCACCAACCTCGCCTCCCCTGGCCCCATGAACAGAGGCAAAATCTGAGCAGGCCAGTAAGAAACTATAACCTTTAGCTTTCCTAGTTAGACTTGCTCCATCTTCCCTCAGGCCTCTGAACACTGGAAGCAAATTCCATGTTTCTGTGCAGAGGGAAAAAGAGTCCATTTCTCCTCTGCCTTTGGAACTTGACACTCAGTACCTCAACAGCAGTTCCCAATTCAACTCCAAACTGAAAGAAAGAAACTCATCTCCTTGACCTCATAGCACATGCAGAATTTCAGGTAAAAAGAACATTCTTTCAAACACCTCCTCATTCTACCCAAACCACAGCAATCAGTCTTCAATTGGTTAAGAAAAACTAGTTTCAAAAAAAAATGCAAGAGTTAGTAACAAAAATCATGAATTGCTGCTAAGGATGTGATCAAGAATTATCACAATATGACAAAGAGTGACTCAGAAGGTTATATAATGTTCTAGAATCCCCCAAGGGTCCAGAGAGCTCTGCAACCTTTGCCCTCCTCATGCTTATCATTCCAGTCCAAATGACCAGTGTCCAGGCGGTGTTTGTGGTGTGCAGCCATCCCACCAGACAAGAGAGAGCAGGCTTTGAAAGTACCGTTGACATGTATACACACTGCCGCGTGTAAAATAGAGTAGTGGGAAGCTGCTGTACAGCACAGGGAGCTCGGCTGGGTGCTCTGTGATGACCTAGAGGGGTGGGATGTGGGAAGTGGGAGGGAGGCTCACAAGGGAGAGGATATATATATGCATATAGCCGACTCAGTGTATTGTACAGCAGAAACTAACACAACATTGTAAAGCAATCATACTCCAAAAAAAAAAAAAAGAGCAGTCTTGCCCTTCCAGCCCATCACCACCCAGAAACGAAGGACTATCCAGTGAGCATCTATGTGCCAGGCACTTTATCAGGCATTTTACAGACATAGCAGTAGCAACTGGATTTGAGGAGGGCAGGGGAGTCAGGGAGACCATGGTGTGACACTCAAGGTCAACTCTCATCACCTGACCAACTCCAGGCAAGGTACCTAACTACTCTGCATCTCACTTTGTACGCTAGTCACAGTCGTGTCCAGTTCTTTGTGACCCCATGGACTGTAGCCTACCAGGCTCCTCTGTCCCTGGGATTTTCCAGGCAAGAATATTGGAGTTGGTTGCCATGCCCTCTTCCAGGGGATCTTCCTGACCCAGGAGTCAAACCCAGGTCTCCCACCTTGCAGGCAGATTCTTCACCATGTGAGCCACCAGGGAAGCTACATCTCATTTGCATATCTGTAAAATGTAATGGCTCAAGTCTCCTAAAGACCATGATGAGGACTGCATTCCATACCATTTTCCAGGGCTCTGCACATAGCCTGGAACAGTGGGATGGCTCAGTGAGCATTTGCTATGAATAGCAGCACTGTCATGATTATTGTTCCATTAGCTCACATTCTCTTCCTAAGCAAATTCAGAGAAAGCTCAGAATGGGAAGAACTCTAAGATCCAAGTAGCTCTTCCCAGTTAGTCCCAAGAGACACTCTGGAATGTAAAGTGTTCCTTTCTCTTGGATGTCCCTGCCGTTAGGAAGCATCAAAGCAGGCAGTAGGATTCAGTGCATTGCTCTCAACCTTAATAAAGTCTGTTCCATCGCTGCCAAAAGCATGAGTCCTTATAGTTCTTTCTAAAAGGACTTATGAAGACAGGGTTCTACCCCAAATGTGGATTTATGCCCCTCACAGCAACAAAAAATGCCATTTCAATTGCTGTCACAGGTCAAGGGTAGGACTGAAATGAAAGACCAGCACCTCACTGTGAGGAAAACCGACTCCTTCCTGTTAAGGGTTTCCATCACTAGTGAACGGATGAAAAGTCTTTTTTTTTTTTCTTAACTTTTTTTTTAAATTAATTTTTATTTTTTTAGTTTGTTTTGCTTTACAATACTGTATTCGTTTTGCTACACATCGCAAGATGGGTCTGTTGAAAACGTTTGCCCATTTTTAGAACAAAATTGGAATTGGCCTTTTATGGTGATTCAAAAGCTGGCCGATAGTATCTGCAATTATTTGCTTCTTTGCATTTATGGAATTGCTCTTCCCCCCAAAGCAGGTGGCCTGAAGCAAACTGTGCCAGCTGTTTCCAGAATAATGCATGTTTGTACATTCACTCCCCACACACACACTCGAAAAAAATCAGACAGGAACTAAACAGAAACAGGCCCATGGGAAAAACAGGTCGCTGACGCATGCACCTCCTCAGCCCACGGTCGGCCAGACTTCTTGTCCTCCCTTTCCACTCTTGGACATTTTTTTAGCTCTAGTCTTCCTTGACTCTCTGGATCCTTTCTGAAGCACTTACAATGTTATGTAATGGAAACTTGACAGCTTTCTGGCAAGGGCCTCATCCCAGTCCTGGTGACTTCCTGCTCCCCAGGCTCTCCTAACACCTTTCTGCTCCTCTGTCTCCTCCTCTCTGGGTGCATCTTCCTGGCTTCCCTACTCATGTCTCCCAAGATGCTCACCTCTGTGCCTCCTCTTCTCAGCGTGTATGAGTTGTGTCGTGTGTGTGCATGCACACACACTCAGCCGTGTCCAACTCTCTGCGACCCCCATGGACTGTAGTCCACCAAAGTCCACCAGTCTCCTCTGTCCATGAGATTCTCCACACAAGGATACTGGAGTGAGTTGCCATTTCCTGCTCCAGGGGACCTTCCAGAACCTGGGATCAAACTTGTGTCTCCTGAATCTCCTGCCACGTGGATTCTTTACCACTGCGCCACCTGGAAGCCTTGTGGTACCTAAAATCTACCACTGGGAGGAATGGCATCTGAATAGCACATTTTATAGAGAGAGAACTCTAAAATTACAATCTTCCTTTTTTTAAAATAAAGTAGGAGCTCATGCATTTTTCAAAGGTACTTGTATGCCTCCAATAAAGCAGCTTAACATAAAGCTCCAGATCATGTGTTGTTTACAAGAAGGCTGGGACGCAGGCCTGCTAGACATAGCAGGGGAATTAAACTGCTAGAACCATCTTGAAAGCAATTTAGCAACAGTTATCAAAAAGCCATTACAAGGACTTCCCTGGGGGTCAAGTGGCTGAGACTTCACCTTCCAATGTGGGGAGTGCGGGCTGCATCCCTGGTCCGGGACTGGGATCCTACGTGGCTTGGGGTCAAAAGACTAAAGCATAAAACAGAGGCAGTGTTGTAAAGGTTCAATAAAGGCTTTAAAAAAATGGTCCACATCAAAAATAAATCTTAAAAAGAAATGCTGTTACAGTGTCTGTACACTTTGATGCAACAATTCTATTTCCACATAGTAATTAAGAATATATACTAATATTCATCTTAAACAAAGCTCGATTTGAAATAGCTTGAAATGTGAAAGTAATCTAAATAGTTCGATAAACTATGGCATATCCATATAATGACTATAAAATCTCCCAAATAACGGGAATTCCCAGGCAGTCTAGTGGTTAGAATTCTGTGCTTCCATTGCAGGGGACCCGGGTTTAATCCCCGAAGGAGGAATTAAGATCCCAACAGTGGTGGAGGCCAAAATACAAATAAGTAAATAAATCTCCAAAATACATTCTTACACAAAAAAGTTAAAAATAACGAGTAAGACCCCAATTCTTAATATATGTATATATATTTGAACAGATATATAGAAAACAAGAGAGGGAATATGGAAAGAGGTCACACCCAATACTGGTAAAGAGTCTTTCTTGGTATAAGAAAAATGGATGACTTGTATTTTACTCTTAGGGCTTTTCTATATTTTTGAAATACACTGAAACATCACGGATCACTATTATAATAGGAGGAAATAAACTTTTTAGGAAAAACTTTAAAAATTTTCTGAGAGAGGTCATATAAACATAATGAGAGGAAATAAATTTTTTAGGAAAAAGTTTAAGAAACTTCTGAGAAAAGAAAGAAGTCATATAAATAAAGATAATATAGTAACTATTCTCCTAGAGCACATCATGAGAAATGCTGGATTGGAAGAAACACAAGCTGGAATCAAGATTGCCGGGAGAAATATCAATAACCTCAGATATGCAGATGACACCACCCTTATGGCAGAAAGTGAAGAGGAGCTAAAAAGCCTCTTGTTGAAAGTGAAAGAAGAGAGTGAAAAAGTTGGCTTAAAGCTCAACATTCAGAAAACGAAGATCATGGCATCTGGTCCCATCACTTCATGGGAAATAGATGGGGAAACAGTAGAAATAGTGTCAGACTTTATCTTTTTGGGCTCCAAAATCACTGCAGATGGTGACTGCAGCCATGAAATTAAAAGACGCTTACTCCTTGGAAGAAAAGTTATGACCAACCTAGATAGCATATTTAAAAGCAGAGACATTACTTTGCCGACTAAGGTCCGTCTAGTCAAGGCTATGGTTTTTCCTGTGGTCATGTATGGATGTGAGAGTTGGACTGTGAAGAAGGCTGAGCGCTGAAGGATTGATGCTTTTGAACTGTGGTGTTGGAGAAGACTCTTGAGAGGCCCTTGGACTGCAAGGAGATCCAACCAGTCCATTCTGAAGGAGATCAACCCTGGGATTTCTTTGGAGGAATGATACTAAAACTGAAGCTCCAGTACTTTGGCCACCTCATGCGAAGAGTTGACTCATTGGAAAAGACCCTGATGCTGGGAGGGATTGGGGGCAGGAGGAGAAGGGGACGACCGAGGATGAGATGGCTGGATGGCATCATAGACTCAATGGACGTGAGTCTTGAGTGAACTCCGGGAGTTGGTGATGGACAGGGAGGCCTGGCATGCTGCGATTCATGGGGTCGCAAAGAGTTGGACACGACTGCGTGACTGAATGAACGAACGAACGATTCTCCTAGAACTTGTAACTCCAGTAAGTTATACATTACATGTAAGAAAATTATAAAGGAACTTCCCAAGTGGCTCAGCAGTAAAGACTCCACCTGCCAGTACAAGAGACACAGGTTCAATCTCTGAGTCAGGAAGATCCCCTGGAGAAGAAAAGGGCAACCCACTCCAGTATTCCTGCCTGGAGAATTTCATGGACAGGAGTCTGGTGGGCTACAGCCCATGGGGTCATAAAAGAGTCAGACATGACTCAGCAACTAAAACAACAAAGAACATTATAAGAAGCTACAGATAAGAAAAGTTGATTCCCCGAGACTATTTGAAATATAATATATATTTCAGTAGAGATGTATTTAACAGACTTTCAATCCTGCTTGAGGTTGGTCTAGGGATAAACATCTAAGGGGAGCTGTCTCACCACAACTGTAAGTAGGGAAGAGAATAGCACCTGGCTGACTTCAGAATTTGTCTAGAATTAGCTCAACTTTCTCCAGTGAAGTGAGATACAAAGTGTAAAGATGGAAACACTGCCTTTGGAATTAGAGTAACATTGTTCACTGTCTACCCACCCCATTGACTAGCTGGCTAGGTTTATATAAATGACTCAGCAACCTTAAACCTCAGAGATTTTTTTAATTAGTGAAATAAAGATAACTCCTACTTCACATAATCTAAATGAAGAAATCAGTGGATTCTTATTGTCCACAATTCCCTATTTGTGAATTCCCTACCAGCTAAAATTTATTTGGAACTCAAAACAACACTCACATGACTTTTCCTGATCATTTGTGAATATGCCCTAAGCAGGAAACATTTTGACGTACAACTCACACATTCAGGCTAAGGTGGAATAAGTAACTAAGACTGTGAACAAATGTCTTTTCCATGGTCTATTTAAGGCCATGTTTTTCACATTTTTGTGGCCACCTAGAATGGAAATTGAAGAACAGCCACTATGGAAAACAATACAGAGGTTCCTTCAAAAACTAAAAATACAGTTACCAAAGGATCCAGCTACCGGGTTTATATCCCCAAAAGATGAACACACTAACTCAAAACGATACATTTTGAACATATAAGTGGAAAAACAGTGACCCAATGTTCACAGTAACACTATTAACAATAACCAAGACATCAAAGCCACCTAAGTGTCCATCAACAGATGAATGGATAAGATTCCATACACAGTGGAATATTGCTCAGCCATAGAAAAGAACAAAATACTCCATTTGCACCACAGGGATGGACCTAGAGATTATTATATCAAGTGAAGTCGATTGAGAAACAAAATACCATGTATTATTTACCTATGGAATCTAAAAAAAACAAATCAACTTATTTATAAAACAGAGACAGAGTCACAGATATAGAAAACAAACTTATGGTTACCAAAGGGGAAAGGGGAGGAATAAATTAGGAGCATGAAATTAACAGATACAAACTACTATTTTTTTTTTATTTACTTATTTATTTTGGAGGTTAATTACTTTACAATATTGTATTGGTTTTGCCATACATTGACATGAATCCACCACGAGTGTACATGTGTTCCCCATCCTGAACCCCCTTCCCACCTCCCTTCCCATCCCATCCCTCTGGGTCATCTCAGTGCACCAGCTCCAAGCACCCTGTATCATGCATCAAAACTGGACTGGCAATTCATTTCACATATGACATTATACATGTTTCAATACCATCTTCCCAAATCATCCCACCCTCACCCTCTCTCACAGAGTCCAAAAGACTGTTCTATACATCTGTGTCTCTTTTGCTGCCTTGCCTACAGGATTATCATTACCATCTTTCTAAATTCCATATATATGTGTTATTATACTGTACTGGAATTAAAAAGCCTCTTGATGAAAGTGAAAGTGGAGAGTGAAAAAGGTGGCTTAAAGCTCAACATTCAGAAAACGAAGATCATGGCATCTGGTTCCATCACTTCATGGCAAATAGATGGGGAAACAGCAGGAACAGTGTCAGACTTTATTTGGGGGGGCTCCAAAATCACTGCAGATGGTGACTGCAGCCATGAAATTAAAAGATGCTTACTCCTTGGAAGAAAAGTTATGACCAACCTAGATAGCATATTCAAAAGCAGAGACATTACTTTNACTCTTGAGAGTCCCTTGGACTGCAAGGAGATCCAACCAGTCCATTCTGAAGGAGATCAACCCTGGGATTTCTTTGGAAGGAATGATGCTAAAACTGAAGCTCCAGTACTTTGGCCACCTCATGCGAAGAGTTGACTCACTGGAAAAGACCCTGATGCTGGGAGGGATTGGGGGCAGGAGGAGAAGGGGACGACCGAGGATGAGATGGCTGGATGGCATCACAGACTCAATGGACATGAATCTGAGTGAACTCCGGGAGTTGGTGATGGACAGGGAGGCCTGGCGTGCTGCAATTCATGGAGTTGCAAAGAGTCGGACATGACTGAGCGACTGAACGGAACGGAACGGAACAATGCTAGAGACCTGGGTTCGATCCCTGGTTCAGGAAGATCCCCTGGAGAAGGAAATGGCAGCCCACTCTAGTACTATTGCCTATAAAACCCCATGGACAGGGGAGCCTGGTAGGCTACAGTCCATGGGGTCGCAAAGAGTCAGACACGACTGAGCGACTCCACTTCACACCTTGGATGGACCTTGAAATCATTATGCTAAGTGAAATAAACCAGACACAGAAGTATAAATATTGTATGATTCCATTTATGTGCAGTCCCTAGCAGAGGCAAAAACATGGAGCCCGAAAGCAGAATTGGGTTGACCCAGGTTGATGAGAGGGGAGGGCAGAAAAGGGAGTTGTTGTCTAATGAGTACCGAGTTTATGTTGAGGACAAAAAAGTTTTAGAAATGGATAGTGGTGATGGTTACACAACCTTGTGTGTAGATATAACGCCACTGAATTATACACTTACGTAGGTTAAAATGAAGAATACTGTTCAGTTTGTGCTGTGCTGAGTTGCTCAGTCATGTCCGACTCTTTGCGACCCCACGGACTGTAGGCCACCAGGCTCCTCAGTCCATGGGGATTCTCAGGCAAGAATACTGGAGTGGGTTGCCCGGCCCTCCTCCAGGAGATCCTCCCACCCCAGGATCAAACCCAGGTCTCCCGCAATGCGGGTGGATTCTTTACAGTCTGAGCCACCAGGGAAGCCCAAGAACACTGGAGAGGGCAGCCTGTCCCTTCTCGAGGGGAACTTCCCGACCCACAGCTGGAACCGGGGTCTCCCGCACTGCAGTGGGCTCTTTACCACTTGAGCTACCTGGACAGCCCTCATGTTTTGTATATTTTACCACAATTGAAAAAAAACAAAACAAAACAATCAGGGTGGTGGAGAACGGGGGGAGGGTTTTCCCTGAACAGGGAAACCCTGTTCATTTCAGTTTCTCAAGAGAAACAAGCAACTTCAGATTCAGCTTAAACAGTAATCATTTGAACAACTTGCTTGGGTATCACACAGACCAGCTTCAAGAGAATGGTCATCTTTGGAAGGGTGGAAAGGATACAAGGGTTAGTGGAGAGTTCCTTTGACTATCTCTGTAACTATTTTAAAAGAAATCTGAACAAACTATGGCAAAATAGTATCTGTTTGATCTGCAGCTTATAAGCATCCGTTACATAGTACTCTTGTACTAAATAGATAAACTTTTCACACCTTCAGCTTCCATCCTCAAATCTCCAACAGCCCCTCCCCATCCTCACTTTCTGCTGACTTTGCTTCTACTTCCCAGAGAACATGGACCCCAGGAAACTTCCTGAGCCTCCCTGACGACACCCACCCCACCCCCACCAACAGCTAGACACACACATCCTGCTTTCTTGCTCACCACCACAAAGGGACTGTTCCCTGTCAGCTAGTCAAGGCTGTCTCTGCAGTAATTCTTGATTGCCTCTCTCCTCTGCTAGAACATATTCTCCATAAAGACAGCGATCTTGTCTATAGGGTTTTCTGGTGGATCCTAAGCTGGAGATCAGTTGTTGGCATGTAGTAGACTCGCAAAAGATATTTATTAAATGAACAAATACATTCTTTTTCTATACGTTTGAACTATTTCAATATTTTTGAAGTAAAATATTTGAACAGATAAACATAACTTGATTGTGTGACATATTGGAATAAATGATTCTTCCCTGTTGTTCCCCTAAACCATTTAAATGTCCTAGAGGGTTTCTTAAAACACCAAAAATAGAGTTGCCCTATGATTAAGCAATCCCACTCCTAGGGATATACCCAGGAAAGATGAAAACTCTACTTCTAAAAGATCCATATATTAGCAGCACTATTTACAATAGCTAAGATATAGAAGCAGCCACAATATCCATCAACAGATGAATAAAAAAGACATGGTGTGTGTGTGTGTGTGTGTGTGTGTGTGTGGTAGAATATTACTCAGCCATAAAAATGAGTGAAATAATGTCATTTGTAGCAAGATGGATGGACTTAGAGGTCACCATACTAAGAGAAGTCAGACAAAGACAAATACCATATGATGTCACTTACATGTAGAATCTAAAAAAAGGATACATATGAACTTATTTACAAAACAAAACTAGAGTCATAGACATAGAAACAAACTTATGGTTACTAAAGAGGAGAGGGGGTGAGGAGGGATAAATTAGGAGTTTGGGATTAACAAATACATGCTACTATATATAAAATGTGAAAATAGCAAGCTACTGTATAGAGCAGAGAACTATAGTCAATGTCTTATAATAAACTATAATGGGAAATAACCTAAAATGGGAAATAACCC
Organism: Aepyceros melampus; assembly: GCA_006408695.1. Lineage (NCBI taxonomy): Eukaryota > Metazoa > Chordata > Mammalia > Artiodactyla > Bovidae > Aepyceros > Aepyceros melampus. The sequence goes on along the minus strand of SJXQ01006903.1, from coordinate 184,550 downwards.
ATATGTATATAGTATACCTGTAATGGGGAAAAACCCATATATATATAATTAAATCACCTTGATATGCACCTGAAACTAACACAATTGTAAATCAACCAAACTTCAGGTGAAAAACTTTGCCTTTTAATTAAAAAAAAATTAAAAAGAAAATGTCCCATGGGTACCCATATTTCAACATCCGACTCACACCTTCCAGGAGCCACACACAAAAGACGCTATCGTCCATATGTCCCATATTCTTCTGGAACTAGGGCTGTCTCCCATTCCATGGCATAGCGTCTCTGGACATTGGACACCAAGGAATTTATGGAGCTCTCAGCAGTCAAGAAATGTGAAAGTCACTTCAGTACAGACAAAATCGGAGCCATCAGAATAGAAGCGTTAAGAGCTGAATACACTTTTTAGACAGCAGGAAGTGCAGAGGTTTCTGCTACTCTGTGACTAATTATAAGACTAAACACCTTGAGTCTGAATTATGCGCGCTGTGTTTCTCAAAACACTAAATGAAGTGTGGCTCGGAGCACAAAAGTGGTTATTCTTTGCTTGGCCTCTATGCTTCCTGCCATCAAGGCAGGGCATGAAGATCGTCATTAAAGGATGTTTTCTTCTGACCTTCTTGAGAACGCTCTGAAATTACATCGTAAAACATTCTAGAAACTTGAAAATGTTGGCCTTAACAGTGACGGGGCGGGGTTGCAGTGGGGAGGGAGATGAACAAATGTGTATCTTGAGGGAGGTCTCTTCCAGCAAAATTGCGTAGATATTTTTTTGTTTAAAAAATTTTCACTCTGATAAGTGACCTGATTAAAGTTGGAGGTTTGGGACAGTCTTTTATGATCTATTCTAAATTACAATTAAGAACAGGGTAACAGTTTTTTAGCTTGTATATAAGTTAACAAAAATTTAAATTTACGTCTGCATGTATTATTTCCTGCATGTTTTATTTCTACAGCTAGTTATCCCATTACACTTTAAATCCAGTACACTTAGTCCTGGGGAAGATTTTAAAGATGCTTTCTCTTGAACACATGGTACTTGGATGTAGCCTTGAATAGATTTTGGGAGTGGAGGTTAAGCTTTAAAGAATAGAATTTCTCTTCTAGACAAAATTGTGCTCCATGACTTAATTTAGAGGAAAACCAGACCCAAGGATCAGAACAGCTTATTAAGACTCAAGAATTCTGAGTGGAGTAAGTCAGACAGAGGAGAAACAGTGTATGACATCCCTTATATGTGGAATCTAAAAAGAAATGTTACAAGTGAAGTTACTGACAAAAGAGACTCACAGACTTAGAAAAAGAACTTACAGTTGCCAGGGGGAAGGCAGAGTCAGGGACTTTGGGATGGACATGTGCACACGGCTCTATTTAGAATGGACCACCGACAAGGCCCTACTGTAGCGCGGAGCTCTGCTCAGCATTCCGTGGCCGCCTGGACGGGAGGGGCGTTTGGGGGAGAATGGACACCTGTATATGTGCGGCTGAGTGCCTTCCCTGTTCACCTGAAACTGTCACAACGTTGTCAATCTGCTGTACCCTAATACAAAATAAAGTCTAAAATAAAATGTCTTTTTTAACAACAACAACAAGGACTCAAGAATTCTAGGCATTTCTCTGGGCTTGTCCTTAATCCAAAGCGTTAATGATGGTTTTCACTTCCCTGCAGCTCAGTGTCTACATCTGATCTTGTGATAAAAGTGCCACCCGGAGTTTTAGGGTAGGGATTCAGCGTCCTCGCTGGTGCCTCCTTGGCGGCTCAGCCCCACATGAGCAGGCAGGACTCCCGTGCTCAGAAGTTGAAGTCTGTCATCAGTGCTACCGGATTTGTGTTACAAATGTGTGCTTGTGTGCTAGGCCTCTTGAGTCACGTCCAACTCTCTGCAACCCTATGGACCCGCCAGGCTCCTCCGTCCATGGCATTCTCGGCACGAATACCGGAGTAGGTTGCCATGCCCTCCTCGGGGGATCTTCCAGAGCCAGAAAGCAAACCCACGTCTCTTACGTCTCCTGCATCGGCAGGCAGGTTCTTTACCACTAGCATCACCTGGGAAGCATAAGATTAAGTAACTGTTTTCTATTTCTCTTTTATGAGAACAAGAAAATATTTACAAAGGAGATCCAGATATGGTACTCATCACAGTCTAAAGTCAAGGTACAGAGTGAAAGCTAATTACGTTAAAGGATATTGAGTCTCTTAGGAAATTTCCAACTACCTTCGAATTTAATCAAGTGCTCATCTGTATAAATCCAACTAAATCCAGGGGTCCTCGTAAGGCTTTTAAAGGTTAGTTGTCTTAACAGACTCACAGACTTAGAGAATGAGCTTATGGTTGCTGGGAGGGAAGGATGGAGGGAAGAGGTATTTAGGGAGCCTGGGATCAACATGTACACACTGCTAGATTTAAAATGGATAACTAGGGGCTTCCTGGGGGCCCAGGGGTAAGAATCCACCTTCCAGTGCAGGGACCTGAGTTTGATCCCTGGTCAGGGACCCAAGCCTTCACACGCCGCAGGGCAGCAAAGTCCTCTCGCCACAACCACTGAGCCGCAGCTAGACAGGAGCCCTCGGGCCACAGCCAAGACCCGGCACAGCCAAAAACAAATGAATATTTTAAAATAAAGTGGATAACCCACAAGGACCTACTGTAGCACAGGGAACTGCTCACTGTCCCATGGCCGCCTGGATGGGAGGGGGCTTTGGGGGAGAACGGATACATGTACATGCATGGCTGAACCTCTTTGCTGTCCACCTGAAACTGTCGATCACTGTTCATCAGCTCTACCCCGATACAAAATAAAAAATTCTATTAAAAATGATTAGTTGTCTTTGTCAAGTATTATCAAAGTGGAAAAAAATGCATATTTTCACTGATAGAGATGAGCTTATTTTAATATATAGTTGATATCATAGTACTATAGTTTAGCAAATGAATATTAACTGTTATATAATATATATATCTTCATGTTTAATGTTTCATGATGAAGCCACTAAAAGATTTACAATTTATGTGTATATTTTGTGTTTATAATGACATTTCCTAAAGGATGCTTTTATAAAATCATTCAAATACTCCTTTGAGATTAAGACCTTTATTAATTTGTGTCCCATCTTGACAGAGATCATGTCTTATTCATGATCTTCTAATAATTCCCTGGTGGCTCAGCTTCCCTAGAACGGCTGCCCACTCCAGTATTCTGGTCTGGAGAATTCCATGGACTGTATAGTCCAAAGAGTCGGACTCAACTGAGCAACTTTCACTCACTCTACAGGATCCTAGGACTGTATCTGACAATAATAAACATTTGCGGAGTAAAAATGCAAGCACACATTGATGTTAGTGAGTCATATTTAGAAATTTGTCTCCCTCTTTAGGCTGCGAGTTTTCGACATGCATAACTGAGCACCAATTTGACTTAGGAAACTTGGCCCTTAATGTATTTAAGACTGTTTGTAGTTTATCTCACTGCTTCTACCGAAGGTCGCCAGTAGACTTAGGTTTTCCTGCCTTTCCCCTCTTCCCTGCAAGTGTTCCTTGGGGACCACTGCCTAGGAGATGCCCCTCTGCCTGCACTGGCTTATCCCATCTACAGAGATGTCCTCAAAGTCTTCCACAGGCAGCAGCTGCACAGCGATAAGGGAACGACCAACCCACACTTCTACCAAAGAGGAACTATCTTCCACCCACCAGGGGAAGGGCTGACACCCTAAGAATGAGGATGGACTCGTGGGCACCATCTGAAACCTGAAGGACACCAGCAGCTTTTTATAGTTCAGGAACTCGCAACCGTGCTGAGAAAACAAGCATGTAACTTCCCAAGTTCACGGCCACTGCTTACCAGGAACACTGCTCAGAGTGATCTTCCACAAACCCAGCTTCTCCTGTGACATTGTTCCGGGGTAAAACTGACTGCTTAACACACTTGTCTAAATCTCAGTAAGAAGTAGGTGCCTTTATAATATACCACATCTCACTAATCAGAGAAGTATCTGGAGGGGACTGTTATAGACAATTTTAGTGAAAAGAAACCACAATGTGGGAAACTTGGCCTTGGAAAAAATGTCAGATTTTTACTCACTCCTGTTTTAAAATGAATAAGAATTAAGGGCAGAGTTTCTGACTAGAAACAGAAGACTAAGCTTAGGTCAGTTTCACCAACCTCATAACTTGCTAGAAGTTTCAGAAGCAGATTTTAGACTTACCTTAAATGCTCAAAAGGCATACACTGCCTTGGTAGTGCTTCTGATTTCTGAGGTTCCACCCATGATTGTTTTTAATGAGCATAATCACACATAACTCTTAATAACTAAAATAAGTCCAGCATCTCTCTCCCATCTTTATCTACAGAGCAAAATATACTCTATGGATTCCGAAGAAAGAACATTTTGCTCTTCCCTTGAGGTACCCATCTAATGTAGACACTGCAGCTGGATCCTCCCCTTGTCTTTCATCATTTAGCCATGGCCTTGGTTGTGTGTTAAGACACTGTGCTCCATTACCAGGCTAGACTTCAGCTTTAATAAAGGAAAAGCAAGCTCATTAAGACAGGCTTGTTTGTAAAAAGAGTACTTAAAATTAACATCCTGGGGAAATGAAGAGAACTTTCTGTTATCTGATTTCTTTCCACCTATGGTTCAATGCCCTGCTAATGGTTTCCATTTGAAAAAGCAAATTCATTTAGAAAGAAAGACGTTTCGTCATGTATATAAGATTTCACGGTCTTCAGAATACCCCAGTTTTTTTAGAATTTGAGTGATTCAATCTAAGAATTGATGGTCCTCAGTTCTAAACATGATTGACCAGTACTTCCTCGCACTCTGAGTTGCAACCGTCATTGGTTCAGCGTTGGCATACTCAACCCCTCAGTGAACTCTTTCACAAAAGCTAAAGAGATCTGTGAGCACTGACAGCTGTGTGGGATTAACATCCTTTCCTCAAACATCTGCCTAAGAACCACCCCACCTATCCCCACACGTTTCCCGTGCTCACGGCCTCTGCTGCAGGTCCTCTTCCAGTCTGCAGAGGAGCCTAGCTTCCACTCCTGTGCATTGCTCCAAGTACCAAAAATCTCTGTGAAAATGATGGGTGCTGAGGAAGCCTAATGAGAAATCAATTCACTATAAATCGGCTTCCCTACATATATTTCCATTAAGACCCAAGTACGATTTTAGCATCAAAGTATTTTGACTGAAGTCAGCCTCATCTGAATTGAGATACATGGTAGAGTAAAATGGCTTTCCCTTTTTCACACTCTATTCTTAAACAATACAGGTCTCTTTCAGGAGAGAATCTTGGGAGCAAAAGCAAAAGAAACTTCAAACTGAAAACAGCTTTCCCAGTATAAGTAAATGCAATCTAATAAGAGATATACTTTAAAGTATTATGAAATATGAGTTCTGTCCCGGGACCTGATTTGTTAAGAGTCAACATATACCTTGATCTCTCTGTGCTTTTGAGCCAATTTCTTTAGGTGGTTTGGCACATGAATACTTCATTGTAAACCAATTTAAATCAGGCCAATTGTAAACCAAATCAGGGGCTCCCCTGATAGCACAGCTGGTAAAGAATCTGCCTGCAATGTAGGAGACTCCGGTTCAATTCCTGGATCAAGAAGATTCCCCGGAGAAGGGAAAGGCTACCCACTCCCATATTCTGGCCTGGAGAATTTGTGGTCCGTATAGTCCATGGGGCCACAAAGAGTCAGACACAACTGAGTGCCTTTCACTCACTCAAACCAATTTCCAGTTGAAGGATCTGCCTCCTTACCCTGTTGCTGCTGCTGCTAAGTCGCTTACATTGTTGGCAGGAATGTAAATTGGTGCAGTCATCATGGAAAACCCTATGGAGGTTCCTCAAAAAACTAAACATGGAGTTGCCATATGACCTAGCAAACCCTCTCCTAAGCATACATCTGGACAAAAGTATGATTCAAAACAATACAGGCACCTCTGTGCACACAGTGACCCAGGCCATGGAAACACCCTAGCTGTCCATTGACGGGTGGACACCCCAGGAGGTGCGGTGGACACACACACGCTGTGCTGGTGTTCAGTCACCCAGGCGTGTCCCACTCTGCGACCCCAGGGGCTGCAGCATGCCAGGCCTCCCTGTCCCTCACCATCTCTCGAAGTTTGCCCAAGTTCACGTCCATTGCATCGCTGAAGCCATCCGGCCGTCTCATCCTTTGATGCCCTCTTCTCCTTCTGCCCTCAATCTCTCCCAGCATCAGAGACTTTTCCAATGTCCCAGCTGTTCACATCAGATGACCAAAATAGATATACTACTCAGCCGTAAAAAAGAATGAAAGAGTGTCATTTGCAGCTACACAGATGGAGCTAGAGATTATCATAGTAAGTGAAGTAAGTCAGACAGAAAGACCCATACCATACATCACTTATTTGTAGAATCTAAAATATGACCCAGGTGAACTTATTTACAAAACAGAAAGAGACCCACACACATAGGGAACAGCACTGTGGCCGCTACAGAGGAGGACAGAGGAAGCTTGGACTGGGGTGTGGCGTTAGCAGATACAGACTGGCATATAGAACATGCATAGACAGCAAGGTCCTACTGTGTGGCCCAGAGGACTATATTCAATATCCTGTGATAAACTACAATGGAAAAGAATATGAAAAGGAATGGGTGTATATGTATATAACTGAATCACTTTGCTATACAGCAGACATTAACACAACACTGTAAATCAACTATACTTCAACAAAGTTATTTTTTTTTAAATAATAAAGTTTGAGGTTCTAGCAGGATACTTGTTTCCAAGTAACTGAGTAAATTGTTAACAGTTCAAAAGAGTCTTTTAATTCTGTTTTATCAGGGACTCCATTTTATTTCTCTTGAAAATGTGAGAACATTTCACACTCCCCTTGCAATTTATAATTTGCAAGGAGTTTGACCTACATAATCTCCCTTGATGCTTATATCAACCACATATGGTGATCAGAGGTTTTTGTTGAGCAGACGTGGGGAAAAGTACGTGACCCAGAGCAAACCCGGGCTTCTCCACTCCTGGTCCAGTGCTCTTACTGTTGTATCAAACTGGCTCTCAGCAGTTAGATGAAACCCTCCACTGTTTGGGACTGTGCCTTCACCCTTACATGAAAAACCATAGTGGACGGCCCAGCAGTTCAGATTCTCACTGATTATGAAAAATTTTAGGCCAAGAAGCAATTGTGTTTGTTTTGCTTTGCTTTTATCAAGACTTTTTTAAGAGCAGTTTTAGATTCATGACAAAATTGAAGGGAAGGGGCAGAGATTTCCCACCTGTTTCCTGCCTCTTGCTCATGTTTGAACCCTTTATTAGAACATAATTTTTAGTCAGGAATTTAGAATGTAACAGTTGGGCTGCCATTCAAAATTCCCATTACATCATTGTGCCCTTTGAGATTTAGGACAAGACTGTGTGGCTCTAAAACAGAATCATGGTGATGGTCACAGAGCTATACAAATTTACTAAGACTCACTGAACTTACAATGGGTAAAGTTTACAGCACACAAATTGCACCTCAATAAAGCTGTTAAGCTATATACCCCACTGGGATGCACTGAACTGTGTCCCCCCAAAACTTACAGGTTAAAGTACTAATCCCAGAGCTTCAAAATGTGATGGCATTTGGAGACTGGGCATTTAAAGAGGTAATTAAGCTAACATGAGGTCATTAAAGTGGGTCTTAATCCAACCTGACTGATGCCCGTTAAGAAGAGGAGAGTTAGACACAGCACACACAGAAGAAAGACCGTAAGACAACCTGGGGGAAGACGGCTGTCTGCAAGCCAAGGAGAGAAGCCTCGGGAGAAGCCAGCCTCGCCGAGACCTGGACTGCAGACTGCTGCCTCCAGAAAATTAATTTCCGTTAAGTCACCTCGTCTGTGCTCCTTTGTTTTGACAGTCTTAGCAAACATCCCCCATCGACCCCCTAAAGGTACACAGACACACACACAGAGGTGGGCCTAGAGATCGTCATACTGAGTGAAGTAAATCACAGAGAGAAAGAAGGACATCAGATGACATCAGATGACATCAGATGACTTAACTGTGGAGTCTAAAAAGATGACGCAAACAAACTTGTTTACAAAGCAGAAACAGACTCAGACTTTGCAAACAAACACAGTCATCAAAGAGGAACGGTTAGGGGAGGGCTAAAGTAGGAGTTTGGAATTAACATATCACCCTTCTATATATACACTACCGTATATACACTACTATATATACAATCATTAATTAGAATCTATTGGCTAGCACTGGCAACTCTGCTCAATGTTCTATAATAATCTGCACGGGAAGAGAATCTGAAAAATAATGATATATGTATGTGTATACCTGAACCACTTTGCTGTACACCTGAAACTAACACATTATAAAGCAACCACATATCAATCTAAACAAACTTAAATTAAAATATATACATGAAAAAACAAGTAAAATAAACAAAGACACACACACATAGATACATACAAATGCTAGGTACACCAGCTATATGAAAGCCTGCCTTCATGAATAGCTTTGAATTTGTTACTTCTCCCCTGAGACACTATTTTACTAAATTTTTCATGCTTAAGTTTCAATTATTTCTATTTTGATGTTTCTTCTTACAGACTTAATAACACACTGCCAAAATTCAACATATAACCTCTAAAAGCTACAGAGCTTTGTTAGCTACATAGCTCAGCCCTACAAAAACAGAAGCAAGTAACGCTCACTGGCGAAGAACGGCTTTCCCAAAGTTCTGCAGTCACTGGTGGACACCTTGGGACCCAGGAGCCAATATCCGGGTGTCTGTCTCCTTATTAAACACTGACTGTGTCCTGAGAGTTGCAGTGGAGGCTGCCCAAAGAGCTAGGCCAGAGAAAGACAAGCTGCACAAACCGCGTAGAGTTCGCATAGTTAGAAAGCGTAGAAATCGTGCCATGAAGCAAACAGTATTTCTTACACTTATTAACAGTAAAAATTCCCCTCGTTTCAATTCCCCTCTTAACTGCGACATGTTGCGGTACAGCGGGATCCTGAAATGACAGAAAAACATTGAGGTTAAGTATTGTTTTTAGTCAGATGAGCTGTGAGTTGGGCAAACACCAAGCTCGTCATTGTCAGGCGATGGAGCTCAGGTGCCCGTCTCCACGCTTCATCGACTGATTGGGTGCATTCCTGGGTGCGACGTGCAATATTTTACAGGACTTTTTCTTTCCATCACAATTGCAAACTAAAGTTTAACTTGATATAAAGAGAGATGCAGCGTCTAAGAACCATGTTTAAAACACAATACCATCCCCAGTCTAAGAAAATAATTGGTTCTCTATAGAAGTGAAGGAAGGAAAATTCCCCCAACAGATGGAATTTATTAATACTTTATAGATCATCCTAGGCGCTTCCCTGGTGGCTCAGCTGGTAAAGAACCCACCTGCAGTGTGGGAGACCTGGGTTTGCTCCCCGGGTTGGGAAGGTCCCCTGGAGGAGGGTCCTTCCTAGAGCACCGAGCTGAGCTCCCTGTCTTACGCAGGGGCTCCCCGCTGGCCATCTGCTTCATACGAGGTAGGGTTTATGCGTCAATCCTAATCTCTCAATTGTTCCACCCGCCCCTTCCCTACTTGTCACTTGTCCAGTCTCAACATCCACACCTCTATTCCTGCCCTGGAATTATGTTCATCTGTGCCATTTTTTAGATTCCATATATGCATTAATATATGACATTTGTTTTTCTTTTTCTGAGTTACTTTACTCCATAAGACAGACTCTGGGTCCATCCACATCTCTACAAATCACTCATTTTCTAAAAATTATTCAGTTACTTAAAATACTTTATAGAAAAAATGATGGCCAGGAAGATAAAATGTTGGGTGGTATTCTGTGACCCAGAGGGGCATTCTGCAGCCCCTGCTGTTTGTTTTCCTTCTTCTCTACGCCTTTATTTTGACCACTGAACTCTATTCTCTTTCACAGAGTCCACAGAATTAGTGACCTAGGAGGCCATCCGCCTCTCAAGACAATCACTAGTGAGTTCTGCTATATTTAAAGGCACCATCCCACTGTAGCAATTCTCTTTCCTCTTATTTTCTCTGGATAGACCATATTTAACAGCTACCAGTTGGAGCTACCATTAAAAAGATACATACAAGAGACCCCAGATGTCTCAATTTCTAAAATCCTGACTATATAAATCTCACACATTTCCTGCATTAGCTGGCTGGTAAGTTTAAAATGTTATGCTTAATTTCTCTCCATGAAAGTTGTCTGTATTTCCAAGAACATGTCAAGCATAGGTATTCACTTCACAGGCGACATTTCAGATCGTCTAACCATGTGACATAGTTATGTTATTCCCTCACCTCTCAAATGCTTTCTCAAAAAAGCCTTAAAGCTCCATGCTTACAACAAGATTGGAGCATAGGACAGAAAAATCAAAACATTAAGCCAGGTCTTAGACTAAATTTCACTGGGTTTCAGGGTAAGTATCACCAAAAGACAAACATCTGTGCTTGTCTGGATATGGAGATTCATTCATGGCCAGGCTTAGCCAGTGGTCTTTAGCTTCCATCTTGGCTGTAAATCAGTGTAAGGAAAGAACCCTATTTTGCCATTCTGTCTTATTCACTATGTTGAAACCCATTTTCAAAGAGAATGCTGGTTGGTCATTTCAGGGCACATACTTATTATGAATATGGAATATAAAAGGAAATTAAAGCATCCCAAAGGAAGAGATTTGGGCTGAGAATAAGAAGAGCTGGCACAAAATCCAGCTCAAAGACCTACACACTGATAGGAAAAATATATTTAGAGCAAGTCCCTTATTCTCTGTGTAAACGAGGTCGTAACAACTCCATTCTCACATTAACACTCAGAAGAAAGTCCCTAAAACAAAAAAGTACACAAGGGCAAAGAAGAAATGGAGTCTAATGAAAGCACGTGAGAACTATTAGCAAAATGATGACTAACACTTCTGCTTACGTTTCTACTGCGATGGATCATCCCTTGGGGATTCTCCAGGCAAGAATACTGGAGTGGGTTGCCGTGCCCTCCTCCAGGGGATCTTTCCGGCCCAGGGATAAAACCCGGGTCTCCTGCATTGCAGGCAGATTCTTTACCAGCTGAGCTACCAGAGAAGCCCCTTCATAGCCTCATAAGGTCTGGTAAAGAAGCAACAGAATAGTTTGGACTGCATTCACAGGAGAAAGAAACACAACATCTGAAACCATTAGCTGAAATTAAAATTAGACACCATGTATCAATATAAGGCTGACCTTGGAGATGAAGGAATATGCAAAATCAAATTATGAAAGGTAATATTTTCAGGGGCTGCAATGTATGATGTTTCTAGGTAGAGTTTAATTTACTGAAGATAAAGATAACAGGAAGCGTGGCAAACATGACTGCATTTAAAGGAGAACATCATTTCTCTATTTGAAGGGAAGTCTACTAGCTACAATAGTTTGGCCACCTGATCCGAAGAGTCAACTGTTTGGAAAAGACCCTGATGCTGGGAAAGATTGAGGGCGGGAGAAGACGGTGACAGAGGATGAGATAGTTGGATAGCATCATCCACTCAATGAACATTTAAGCAAACTCCAAGGGATAGTGAAGGACAGGGAAGCCTTGGGTGCTGCAATCCATGGGTTGCAAAGTGTCAGACACAACTGAGCAACTGACCACCAACAACAAGTATTAGCTACCTTCTGGTAAACCCTGAACCAAAGAACCTGTGAACTTCACTCCTGAAGCAGGAAGCATCTTGAGTTGGTCCAGGCTGTACTACAGGCTGGTCATTATACCACTTAGAAAAATGTCGCCATCATCTCCATATTTCACTCAGCATAAGTATGCTGGTTTCCTAGGGCCATAACAAAGTACCATAAACTTCAGTTTAGTTCAGTTCAGTCCCTCAGGCGTGTCTGATTCTTTGCGACCCCATGGACTGCAGCATTCCAGGCCTCCCTGTCCATCACCAACTCCCGGAGTTCACTCAAACTCATGTCCATTGAGTTGATGATGCCATTCAACCATCTCATCCTCTATCATCCCCTTCTTCTCCCACCCTCAATCATTCCCAGCATCAGGATCTTTTCAAATGAGTCAGCTCTCCACATCAGGTGGCCAAAGTATTGGAGTTTCAGCTTCAACATCAGTCCTTTCAATGAACACTCAGGACTGATCTCCTTTAGGATGGACTGGTTGGATCTCCTTACAGTCCAAGGGACTCTCAAGAGTCTTCTCCAATACCACAGTTCAAAAGCGTCAATTCTTCGGTCCTCTGCTTTCTTTATGGTCCAACTCTCACATCCATACATGACCACACATAAAACCATAGCCTTGACTAGATGGACTTTTGTTGGCAAAGTAATGTCTATGCTTTTGAATATGCTGTCTAGGTTGGTCATAACTTTCCTGCCAAGGAGTAAATATCTTTTAATTTCATGGCTGCAGTCACCATCTGCAGTGATTTTGGAGCCCCCCAAAATAAAGTCAGCCACTGTTTCCACTGTTTCCCCATCTATTTCCCATGAAGTGATGGGACCGGATGCCATGATCTTAGTTTTCTGAATGTTGAGCATTAAGCCAACTTTTTCACTCTCCTGTTTCACTTTCATCAAGAGGCTCTTTAGTTCTTCTTCACTTTCTGCCATAAGGATGCTGTCATTGCATAAACTTGGTGGCTTAAAAAAACAGAAAATGATCCTCTCACAGTTCTGAAGGTCAGAAGTCTGAAATTAAAGCGTCAACAGAGCCATACTTTATCTGAAAGCTCTAGGGAAGACCCCTGTCCTGCTTCTTCCTAGCCTCTGGCAGTGGCCTGTGTTTCTTGGTTTGTAGACTCATCACGCCAGCATCTGCCTCTGTCCTCTGGTGGAGTTCTTTGTTACATCTCTGGGTCTTGATACGACCGTTTCTTTGGCCCTACCACTGAGGCTTGTGGGATCTTAGGGGCCTGAGTCCTAATCATGAGAGCACCAGGGAATTCCCAATATGACATTTTTATAAAGATATCAGTCATTGAATTTAGGGCCCAATCTAATCCAGTATGATCCCAACTTAACCTAACTCATTACATCTGCAAAGACCATGTTTCCAAATGAGGTCTATCCTGAGGCTCCAGTGGGTATAAATACACAGGGAGCACCATCCAACCCAGGAAACTGATCAATGATAAAAATATTTTTTAGGAATCACCTATCTTCTGGAAGTCTACAATGTCTAAACATGTATACTGTGTTCTGAGGCCAAATAGCAGTGCTCCAAATTATCCTTTTAAAAACAGGGGGATTTTTTCCATTTCATTTTTTTTTAATGACTGAAATTACATCTAAGCACTGACCAGCTTCTGCTCTGGGGATAGTGAGGCACACTACTGTTGTTGCTCTTCTTTTTTTTTTTTAAGCTTTTTTTTTTTTTTTTAAACCAAAGATAGCTCCTTGATTAAAAAAAAAAAAAAACTGCAGACTGTTGGGGCAATCCATCACTTATCCGTCCTTTAGGAACAGAGCTTTCTTCAGGAACGCACTCTCACTCTCCGCCCCCTGTGCAGTTGCAAGATGACTTCATTTTTCTTATGTACTCCACCATGCTGACTTCTAACTCTCAATGCTTCTTGGCTTCAGTTAACAAATGAATAATACTATAGAAAACAGAGGACAGCTCTCATTATTCTAAGAGTAAAAGAGCAAGCCATGTGATTAAATTATAAATTGAAAGTCTAGACTTTGTCTTTTCATGTAAGGAGAGTGAAAATTTCAGATATTATATATTCCAGCAATTGAATTTACAGCAGTGCTTACCACAAAGACAAGAAAAAGTGGTAGAGACTTTTTTTTAATAACCTAAGTTTGGGGCCTAGGCTGGAAGGAAAAAAAATTTTTGTTTCCCAAGAAATGAGGATTTTGTGAATTTTTTATTTTTTAACATTGATTTTATGAACCTTTAACCTTCCAAGTTATTGGGCTCTAATATGTTCCTTAAAGATGTTTTTGTCCCTAAAAGAAGAGGAAGCATTCTAAGTCACACCCAAACCTCTGATTTCTCACCCCACTCAGGTTCATGCAAGGGGAGAGCTGCACTGCGATCTGGGTGGTAGGTCTTGATTAGATCATCTCCGACTTCCCACTGAGAACTGGTAATTACACAGAAAGAAGGAAGAAGGACCTAGAGCAACTTGCCCCACGGTGTTTGCATTAAACATTCAGCAGTCAACTTCTTTCTGTTCTAAATGATGAAAGATTTGAAGTCAACACAGAAATACTTTTTGCATCTGATTTTAAAGCTGAGCTTAAATACAGCAAGAAGAGCATAGGAAAACATGTAGATAGAATCTTCTAGCACAATCTCTTTCTGGAATTCCCCAATGCTCATGCCTGAGCAATATAGACATTACCTAATATGTAGCTTCCTTGACTACTTAAGTCAAGATAATCACATTAGTTGTTTCAATCTGCACAGGATCCTACCTGGACAAGTCCCTCGCTAACACCTGGTAAGGTTTTACAGGAAAAAAGAAATGTGACTATCTTGGGCTAAATTCTATCTTATTTCTTAATCTTTAGAGTTAAAATCATTGCTCGAATTTCTAATTAGGCCCTCTAAAGCCCTCATTTCTACATCAGTTCAGTCCAGTTCAGTTCAGTCTCAGTCATGTCGGACTGTTTGCAACCCCGTGGACTGCAGCAGGGAGGGACAGGCCTCCCTGTCCACACCAAATCCCAGAGCTCACTCAAACTCATGTCCATCGAGTCGGTGATGCCATCCAACCATCTCATCTTCTGGCGTCCCCTTCTCCTCTTGTATTCAATCACTCCCAGCATCAGGGTCTTTTCAAATGAGTCAGTTCTTCCCATCAGATGGCCAAAGTATTGGAGTTTCAGCTTCAGCATCAGTCCTTCCAATGAATATCCAGGACTGGTTGGACCTCCTTGCTGTCCAAGGGACTCTCAAGAGTCTTCTCCAACACCACAGTTCAAAAGCATCAGTTCTTCAGTGCTCAGCTTTCTTTATGGTCCAGCTCTCACATCCATACATGACTACTGGAAAAACCATAGCTTTGACTAGGCGGATCTTTGTTAACAAAGTAACATCAGGACACTGATAATATTGTCTAATAATATAACAGAAGGCATCATACCTGAAAACTGCTGCCCTTATTTTTATTTGCCAATCATTCACTTTAGGCCCTGTTGTTTGTAACAGGTACAAAGTAACCTCGGGAAGTGGAAGCAGGCTAGAGTTCATTTCCACCCATCCCCAAGACAGAGTTTAATTTAACATTGTACTAAACTGAGATCACAGCTACTATATGATACATGCCTTCACTTTTTATTTATACAAAACACATACATACAGAAAAGAGTTGGAAACATAATTCCCTCGGGGGGGGGGGGGAAGGGATGTATTTTAATGTCTTTTTCTCTATTATACAAATATCCATCACTGAATTTAATATTTTAGAAACAAAATCTACTTAGTAATTATTTTTAACTGCTTCTCCTTCAAATCATACAAGTTTCTAATGGCCAAGACAACAGAAGTGTACTGGGACCCAGCACCCAGCCGGGTGATGTCTAGGGAAAGAAGGGAAGGTCACCCTCTCTGTACCCCTATTAGGGTCTCCTGCATTGCAGGCGGATTCTTGACCACCTGATCTACCAAGGAAGCCTTCACTCTACCCAGGGTTTTCAAAATCCAGAATCTAAATCTGAAACACTAACTTGGTTCTTTCGGCAGCCATAAGGGAACATTTATAAACAGCAAAGATGTATTTTTCACAGTTTTGGAGGCTGGAAGTCAGAGATCAGGGTGGCAGAGATCAGGGTGGGGCTCTGATGAGGATCCTCTTCAGGGCTGTGGATGGCGGTTTTCTCTTTGTATCAGAGCAGGAGAGGAGGAGGGAGGGAAGGAGGAGGGAGGGAGAGAAAGGAGGAACCCTCTGCCAGTTCCTCAGGACTCTCCTAAGGGCACTAATCCCACTCATGGGGGCTCCCCACTCAGAGCTTAATCACCTCCCAAGACCCACCCGCTGACACCATCACACTGGCGGTGGGGTTTCTAGGCATGAATTACGGGGAGCGGAGGACACAGACATCCGGTCCCCGGCACGCACTCTTCTTGGATGGCAGCTCTACCTCCCAGACGGACTCCCTTCCACCCACTCGGTCCCTTTTCAGTTTCGTCGGGACCTTTAGACACCCGAGCCCTTTTCTGCCGGTCAGCCACGCCCACTGCCTTCCCGACCCGCGAAATATGCGGTGGTTCCCCGCCTCCTCTTGTGCCAAGCTCCTCGACTCCCGGGTCCCCTGGTCCTTCTGGCAGCTGACCCCCGAAAGTCCCAGCCCGGATCCAACCAACACGCCCGCCTCGTTGCTGCTGTGAACGGCCGGAGGTCGCGTCTCCACCCCACAGACGGGACTTGACCGCGAGGCTGCCAGTCGTAGGCGCGTTTTCCTGCTCAGCTGTTCCCCTCGGGCTGCAGTGGCTATTTTCAACCTTCTCAGCTTTCTTCAAACCTTCGACCCCGGGACGGCAGATGCAGCCAGCTGAGAAGCCAACCCGAGTCTTCTTCTTCCGGGACCCCCGGGAGAGCTGCACCCCGCAGCTCCCGGTGCGCCCCGCCGCGCTGCTGGGAGCGGGTCCGGGCGGGCTGCGTGGCGTCCCTCCTCTCCCAGGCTTGGCCCCTGCAATCCCCTCTCCTCGCCTGTCTGCAGAGAGGATGCTAACGCCCGAGGCAGACTTGGATGTCACCGCGAGAATCAGAGCCTGCGGCCAGCGTGGCCCTGAATGACTGTGTGAAGCGCATCACAGACGCGTATAAGCGCACACACTCCCACCCGTCTTTGCTGAGTCAAGCGAGTTCCCGAGTTCCCCGTGAATGAGAAATAAATTTTGGTTATTGGGCTTAGATTAAACCCTTGGGGGCGGCGTGGAGGGGACAGACATCACCTCCAGCTGCTGGGCTGACCTAACTCCTCACCCCACCCCCACCCTCACGCAGCCCGTGGCCTTGTCTCTCCTGAAAAAAAAGAAAAATGAAAGTGCACTTATGTCTCTGCGAAGTGATGGAGGCCAATTAACGGTAGCCTAAGGAATAATGTTAAATGACACCTATTGTCTTCGGGTTTGAGTAAGCTCCGAAAGTTGGTGATGGACAGGGAGGCCTGGCACGCTGCAGTCCGCAGGGTCGCAAAGAGTCGACAGGACTGAACTGAACTGAATTGTCTTCCGGGAAATGCTCTGGCAGAATTCATGTGCCCACCAGCCTCTCAAACCCAGCGTGGAGGGGGCGACCTGAGCCCTGGCTCTTCACTCTGCCTTTCCCCTCAGAATTCTAACCTAATGTAATAGTTTCATACCCTGGAGTCTTTTATTGATCTTTCTTATATTTCCATAACAAAAATAGGTTTATAAGTTGAAATTGAAAAATTATTTCCTTTGACCATAAACCTCTGTTTAAAAAACGCATTTTTCTCTAGATGGAATTATCTTTACAATCATTTTCAGTTGATCAAAATACCTAAACATTGCATATTTTAAGTCATTAAATAACAATATAAAGTAAAACATTAAGTGAAAAATATAAGCAAAATATGGAATTCCCTGGTTGCCCAGTGGTTAGGGCTCTGCCTCCCCTTCCACTGCAGGGAGCGTGGGTTCAATCCCTGGTCAGGGCACTAAGACCCCACACCAGCCCCCCCCAAAATACATACATACTCATATATGTGGAAGCGGATTTAGATGTATGAAGCAAGATGCAATAAAGTATACTGGGACGAAGCTCTTAAGAGAGGACCGGGTCTATTCTGTTTAACGGTTGGGGTTTTTTCTTCAATTATTAAACATACCTGTGGATAATAGGCTGAGATTAGTTTCGTGTCAATTTTCTCTTTTCACTTTTTAAAAACAATTGTGGAAACTTTCTGCACGTAAATGGATAGAAACCGAAGGAATGTGGACATAAAATGTTGCTCAATTATCTAAACACTTCTCAGTTTTACTGATAAAATTCTTTTGAAGATATATCACTAAAAATAAGTTACCTTATTAGCTGTCAATCACTAAAAACAAACCACCTGACTAGGTGTCCGACTAAAAGCTCACGGGCAGCTCGTGTCCTCTGACTGAAAGCTCCCTCATTTCCAAAACCCCATCCGCCCCTCATGAGTCACTGGCCTCCTCAGCCCTCCACCCACAGGTCCAACCGTCCGCCTCTCTCTTCTCCGGGTCGTTCACACCCGGTGGGCCGGGGTGGGGTCGGGCAGAAGCCTCACTGAGATTCATGATGAACGTGTGCCAGGGGGTTATTAAAGATGACCTGAGGCAAACTCTCAAGCAGATTAAATTTTCAGAAGATATACATATTGAAGTTGAGGCCCGGGCGTTTATTCCTGGAACCTCTCTGGGCGTGAGTGCCCCTTGGAAAGCCTTTGCACCCCTCCCAATATATGGAGGCCAAGACTGAACGCCATTAGCCTAGTGGTGCTGACAGGGTCCCCAGAGGAGCCACCCCTGGGGGCAGCACCCCAAAGGCAAATGCCACTTTGTAGAGAGTCTCTTCCTTTCATAGCGGAGATCGATCTAGTAAATTTATTTAAATTTTTGAGTATAAACCAGGCCGATGCCACTCGAGTGAAAAAACAGCAGAAGGGGTTTCAGGTGCAGATGCTTGATGGACTTCCCTGGCGGCCCAGTGGTAAGAAGCCGCCTGCCAATGCAGGAGACTCGGATTTGATCCCTGAGTCAGGAGGATCCCCTGGAGAAGGCAATGGCAACCCACTCCACTATTCTTGCCTGGAAATCCCACAGACAGCAGACGGAGCCTGGTAGGCTACAGTCCATGGGGTCACAAAGAGTCGGACTTACAGACTAAATAACAAACATCATTGTGTTTGATTCTGGGCTGGTTATTTTTAAAAGGTAGGTGTGTTCTCATGCCAAGATAGCCAGCTAGCCCTGGAACAAGAAGTGCTCTGTGGTCGCCTGTCCCGGGGCGGTTTGGAGTAACAGGACTCCACTCACCCCTGGAGACTTCTGGCCCTGCTGGACCAGTTGTTTCTCCCTAATTACGTGAGGCAGGACCTGGTGTTTTCTCAAGGCAGCACTTCAGGTGAAGCAGTGGCCCCTGCCCCCTTCTCTGCAATGAGTGACCGCTGGCCCCTGACTGACATAGTAAAAAAATTCCAATCCTTAACTCACTGTTGGACAGGAACAATACGCCCTTTTACGCCCTCTGAGTCTGGAGAGGAGGAGTCAGCCAGCCAGCCACCCTGTGCTCTGTCGACTCTCTGCGACCCCAAGGACTGCAGCCCACCAGGCTCCTCCGTCCGTGGGATTCTCCAGGCAAGAATGCTGGAGTGGGTGGCCACTTCCTCCTCCAGGGGAGCTTCCGGGCCCGGGGATCCAACCGGAGTTCCCTGCATTGGTAGGCGGGTTCTTTACCACTGAGCCACCTGGGAGCAGCGTCAAACTTGCTCTGCTGTTCATACTGTGAGTCTCTGTTTTGTTTGTAAACAGATCTGGAACTAGAAAGGGACTGTTAAGCAAATCAACACACGCTGGATCAGACGGTCCGTGTTGGAACAAAGCCCTTCATGTCACACACACTGCTTCGCAGCCTGACCGTTAAGTTCTGAAACAGCGCCCAGCTGGCGTCTCCCTGACTCGTTAGAAACGCGAGCCTGCGGCCCTTGCTCCTCCGTCTGCTCCGGGCATCAGGGTGTGCTTCCTCCTGGTCGAGAGCAGCTCCTCATTCCCGCTCAGGAACCCCGTCTGTCTCGGCCTCCTCAGCTTTCCTCCGTCTCAACCCCACCCTTCTCCGCAGCATCAGCAACCTCTCCGCTTGCACCTTCTCTCCCCATTTGAAAAGACTGAAGATTCTCTCTAGAAAAACTGTTCTTTCAAATAGTAAAAACGTAAAATCCAGACATAAGCATTACAATGCCTCGGAACTGCCAAAGGAAGAAACAGTAGTAGAGGGACAGACCAAATCGCGTTGGCATTTCACATGCAGGGCAGAAAGAGAATCGTTTAAAAAGTGGTGTTGGGTGTAACCCCATGTTCATCGCCGCGCTGTTTACAATAGCTAGGCCATGGAAGCAGCCTAGATGTCCAGCGGCAGATGAATGAATAAGGCCATGGCAGATGAATGGATAAGAAAGCTGGGGTACATGTACACAATGGAATATTACTCAGCTGTTAAAAAGGACACATTTGAATCAGTTCTAATGAGGTGGATGAAACTGGAGCCTATTATACAGAGTGAAGCAAGTGAGAAAGAAAAACACCAATGACGTATACTAACACATATACATGGAATTCAGAAAGATGGTAACAACAACCCTCTATACAAGACAGCAAAAGAGACACAGATGTAAAGAACAGACTTCTGGACTCTGTGGGAGAATGCGAGGGTGGGATGATTTGAGAGAATAGCATTGAAACATGTATATTACCATATGTGAAACAGATCGCCAGTCCAGGTTCGATACATGAAACAAGGTGCTCAGGGCTCGTGCGCTGGGATGACCCAGAGGGATGGGATGCAAAGGGAGGGGGGAGGGGGTTCGGGATGGGGGACACGTGTACACCTGTGGCTGATTCATCTCAATGTATGACAAGAACCACCACAATGTTGTAAGTAATTAGCCTCCAATTAAATAAATAATTTTTTAAACAGGGTGAGGGGAGTGTTGTTGGGGAACCCCCTGCAGTCCAGCAGTTAGGACTCAGCACTTCCACTGCCAAGCATGTGGGCCCAATCCCTGGGATAGAGTCAAGAGCCTGCAAGCCACAAAGTGTAGCCAAAAAAATACTGTTGGGCAACCATTTTGAAGATAAATTGGATCCCAACACTGATCCTTAAGCCAAAAAAGATTCCAGATGAACCCAAAGCTTAAATATAAAAAATATAAAACTATTTTGTATAGTTTTGAATGGGGGAATCATTTTTAGGGGGGATACAAAATTCTCAGTTTTAAAGGAAAAGAGTATTAAATCTGTTGACATAAAACACAAAACATATTTACACTAAGTTATAACATTATTCAATAAATAAATAAATAAAGGTAAAGGGCAAACCACAAAAAAGTCCAAATAACTTACTGAAATTGGTTTTTAACTCTAATATTGTTTCTCTTCGTTATACAGATTAATTTTTATTGCATTAGCTAGACCCTCCAAAACAATGTAGAAGTAAAAGTAATTTGACATAGTATATATTCTTGTCATATTTCTGATTTTAATTCAAATGACTTCTTTTGCACTGTGACTCTTGGTATAACGCTTGTTTTTGTGTTTTGGTAAGTCAAACTGTACTTAAGTAGCTCTTATTTTTCAATGGATACCATTAATCAATTATCACCTGCCTTTTGAATGCCTATTAATATGTAGGGCTTTTCTTTTAATTTGTATGAATTTTTATTTATAGATTTTTTTTCAATGTTGGACAATTTTTGCTTTGCAGGATAAAACTAGCAATCTTGATATGTTGTTCTCTGCAGTAATATTACATTTGACTTGTGAGTATTTTATTTGACTATGAGTTGAATCCTTTACAGTAAACTGGTAAGTGTAAGTAAAGTGTTTTCCTGAGCTCTGTGAGCCATTCTAGCAATGACTGAACCTGAGAAGGGGGTCAAGGGAACCCCCGATTTACCGCCACTCAATCAGAAGGTGTAGGAGTCACGGCAGTTTTGCCCAGCTAGGTGGTGTCAGAACTGAACTGAATCTGGAGAACTAGGAGATTTGTTTAGAGGTGGAAGAGGGGGATGGGAGCAAGGGAATAGCCACACATTTGGTGTCAGAAGTGTCATGCGGTCATGCAGCTCAGAAGCCGGTTTGTTCAGATACTGGCAAGCTGGGGGACGATGCCTCCTCTTCCCCAGGGTTTTTGTGCAACACTGTCTGCAGCGGAGGAAATGACCCCTCGCTCCCAGCTTGCTCCCCTGCTGCACTCGGAAAGCTGGAGGCAGCCTTTGGTCTTTGCTTTCTTATACCCCAGGCAACTAACTGGCTTGAGCTCACTTGGAAAAAGAATAATTTGCTTCCACCTCTGGAACTAGAAACTTTGCCTTGACTCCGACTAGTTCAGTCGATTTTACAATGCCTATTTTTCAAAGGAGAACACGGAGACTTTGACATTCAAGCCTAGTCTGCCCAAGTTCACATAGCAACCGTGGTATCCGGGCCTCCCAGCTGTGGCCTCTGTGCCATTAGATTCAAGACCATTTGCTTGAAGACGAGATCTCTGCTGTCAGGGACCACTGCCCCATCACCTCACATGTGAGGTCTTGGTTGAGAAGGCCAGTGTTCTGAAGTGCCATCAGAGCAGGAAAAAGGAAGAGAACCCTGCCTTGAGCATGAAAGGAGACTAGAAAGTGGGCAAGGACAGGCACGCTTAGTCTCTGCACGCATCCTGCCAGACCTGGCAAGAATTCTTTCTGAAAAGTCAGAGAAGGGAGGTGGAGCTCGCTTGCTAAACTGTCTGACTCTGTGACCCCACGGCCTGAAGGCCCATTGTTAACAGCTGCGTCCTGCCTCCCCCGTCTCCCTCACCCACCTCCAAAAGTTAGCTTTGTTCCCACTCAGCTCCACACACACTTGGCAAGTCTTGGCCTCCATGTTCTGCCCACTCAGACCTCCAGGCTTCTTTAACTGCTTGGAGATTAAACCTGGTCTCTCTCACCAATCACATGGTCCTTTTCTCAGAAAGAAATTGCGACACGCTGCCCCACGGAGCCTGTGGGGCAGGTCTGGAGAACAAGGCAAGATGTCCAGGGTGGTGATTGGGACAATGGATGTGAAGTGTGGATCTTTCCTGAAGGAGGCAGATTCTGAGGCATGTGTTAGGAAGCATGCCTGCACTTGTGAGTCTCCAAGACAAGCCTCATTTTCTCTCTTCAGGCTCTTGTACAATTCTCCTCTATTTTTTAAAAGATTTAAATTAATGAGAGAATTTACTGACACATTTAACTGAGCAGTCCAGGAATAGACCTGGATTCAAACAGGGCTAGATGCAAAATGTATGTGGTATTGCTGCCATAGAACAGAAGGAACTGATGCAAGGCCAGGAAAAAAAAAAAAAAAAACAGAAAGAAAGAGGTGTGTATTAAATCATTAATAGCTTAAAATCTTGCCAATACAATGAATGAAAAGAATAGCATTCTTATTTGCATTTCTCTAACCACAGCTGGTCTAATGGTTGAAGTGGGATTTGAACACAAGTCCATTGACCCCAGAATTCATGGTTTTTTCCAACCAATATCCTATATTATATCTTTCACATCAGCTCCATTTGGAATCATGAACTAGAAAAAGGCAGAAAAGAAATGAAATGCTGCCTATCAGATCTAGGAAGATTGTCATCATTTGTTAAATCAATGTGTTAGCTTTCTTCACAATAATAGCTTCCACTCTTCCTGAAAAATGTGATGCCAACACAGAAAACCATTGGCAGCTTTCCATAGACAGTGATAATACTTTGCTAGGAATGAATAACAGTAATAGCAAACACTTATGTAACACCTACTGTATACCAGACACTGTGTTAAGTTCATCCCATGTATTAACTCATTTCATCCACACAGCAACCCTGGGAGCTGAGTTCTGCTATTACTTCTGTTTACAAATGAGAAGACCAAACCACAGAGAGGTGAGGTAATTTGCCTAGTGTCTCACATCTAGAACGTGATGGGTCAAAACCAGACTTTATATACCCATCGCTAGCACCGAATCAGCAGTTTTGGTTTCTCCCGAGGCCCCTCAGCTTGGTTTCTCCCAAGGCCCCTCACCTTGGTTTGTGTGGCTCCTTGCTGTATCCTCTCGTGGTCTTTTGTCTGTGAAAGTCATCCCTAGTGTCTCTTAATGTATCCATGAGATTCCCTCTCCAAATGTGGTCACCGGTCAAATGGATTAGAACTCACAGTAACAACCTCCTTTTAACTTCATCACCTTTGTTAAGGCCCTAGTTCCCTGGTGGCTCAGATGGTAAAGAATCTGCCTGCGAAGCAGGAGACCCAAGTTCGACCCCTAGATCAGGAAGATCCTCTGGAGAATCCCATGGACAGAGGAGCCTGGTGGGCCACGCTCCATGGGGTCGCAAAGAGTCGGACACATTTAAACAACTAATACTTACTTACTTAGCTCCAAACACAGTGTCACATTTTGAGGTACTGGAGGTTAAGGTCCCAAAATAGGCGTTTGAGGAGGGGGACCCAATTCAGCTCATAACAATGACCCTGAAGCCAAAAGAGGACGAACCCTCAACTTGGAAAGATCCTGGGTGCCTCAGTCAGTCCTTGGAAGAAAGACGACTAGGGTGTGTGTGCTGTCTCTTCAGTCATTTCCAGCTCTGAACAACCCTGTGGACCGCAGCCCACCAGGATGGAAAGGCTCACGTCTCCAGCATTGGTAGGTGGGTGCTTTACCACTGGTGCCACCTGGGAAGCCCAAAAGAAGGCTAAGGACCTCAACCAGGAACATCAGCATTAGATTCCATGAGACCAACAAATGAAATTTTCATTTTGCTAACTCAGATTTTGAAATTATTTATAACAGTGGATTATTTATACACTCAGCAATATGCATCCTTCCCCTACTGAGTTTGTCTCATGGAATCAAGTATTAATATACTAGCTGCTTGTGATGAAAAATGTGCAAACAAAGTGAAATGATTCTGGAGTTGTATCCTCCCAAACTAATTGGGTGAAATTGACCACACCCATTAAAAAGTTATGACCAGCCTAGATAGCATACTCAAAAGCAGAGATATTACTTTGCCGACTAAGGTCCATCTAGTCAAGGCTATGGTTTTTCCTGTGGTCATGTAGGGTTGTGAGAGTTGGACTGTGAAGAAGGCTGAGTGTTGAAGAATTGATGCTTTTGAACTGTGGTGTTGGAGAAGACTCTTGAGAGTCCCTTGGACTGCAAGAGATCCAACCAGTCCATTCTGAAGGAGATCGGCCCTGGGATTTCTTTGGAAGTAATGATGCTAAAACTGAAACTCCAGTACTTTGGCCACCTCATGCGAAGAGTTGACTCATTGGAAAAGACTCTGATGCTGGGAGGGATTGGGGGCAGGAGAAGAAAGGGACGACCGAGGATGAGATGGCTGAATGGCATCACTGACTCGATGGGTGTGAGTCTGAGTGAACTCCGGGAGTTGGTGATGGACAGGGAGGCCTGGCGTGCTGCAATTCATGGGGTCGCAAAGAGTCGGACTCAACTGAGCGACTGAACTGAACTGATTAGGTTCTACAATGAATTAAAACATTAACACTAAGCCATATGAATAATTCACACTAAATATTTCTCTAAGTGCATCAAATAGTTCTGAGCTTTAAGTGTGCCTGAAAGGATCACAGAATTAACAGTTTGGAATTAGCTGATCTGAGACTGTTTGGGAAATTGATCAAGCCCCACCTTCTGACAGCTTTACAATCTCTACTAGGTCTGTTGAAGTGTGACTCTGGAAGCAGAGGGCCTGCCAACACCCAATATTCTTCTGTTTAGAGGCAGTAAAATAGGATTTTAAGGGAAGAGTGGAAGGAACTAGAAAGGCACATTCCTGACAGCTTAAATGTCCTCCACTGCGGAATGGGGGATTTCTCACAGTGAGCTGAAGGAAGATGCTGAGCACAGACTTGGGATACAGGCAACTAATGCGTGTGGACCATCTCCCTGAATGAAAGGACACAGAAGGCACATAGGAGATGGAGATGCTCATGGAGAGAGCCAGGAGCCTGGCGGCCGCACAGGGAACCCCGCACAGCTTCCTGGTGCTGGAGACAGACAGCGGTACTGCCGCTGGTCCCGTGACCGCCCACATCTGCGCCCCGGTCCCAGCCTCACGGAACTCTCCCTTCTTCAGGCCTCTTCTGTCTTGGGCAACGTTAACTCATCTTCAGCGGTGGCAGAAATGGCTCTGCTTGCCCATCCATTCCTCCAGATCTTTTTACCTTACACCTAGCTGTTGGCTTTAAAAAATAATAATAATAACAATCAAGATTTTTTTTTCTTATTTCTCTGGTTCTGTCCAAAGGCAATGGAGCTTAGTTTCTGTTTGTTCAACAGAAGGAAGTTCATGAAATATTCCAGCAAATGCTCAGTCAATATATCAAAGCATCAGCCTGCCATGCCATCAAAACAAAGAGCTGGAAAAATGTCATCTGTATTTATATCCATGGCTTCCCTGGTGGCTTACATAGTAAAGAATCTGCCTGCAATACAGGAGACCCAGGTTCAATCTCTGGGTCAGGAATATCCCCTGGAGAAGGGAATGGCAACCCACTCAAGTATTCTTGCCTGGAAAATTCCATGGACAGAGGAGCCTGGCAGGCCCAAGAAATGATGCCTTAGAACCATGGTTAGACTGCAAGGAGATCCAACCAGTCCATCCTAAAGGAGATCAGTCCTGAATATTCATTGGAAGGACTGATGCTGAAGCTCCAATACTTTGGACACCTGATGGGAAGAACTGACTCATTAGAAAAGACCCTGATGCTGGGAAAGATTGAAGGTGGGAGGAGAAGGGGATGACAGAGGATGAGATGGTTGGATGGCATCACCGATTTAATAGACATAAGTTTGAGCAAGCTCCAGGAGTTGGTGATGGACAGAGAGGCCTGGCTTACTGCAGTCCATGAGGTCACAGAGTCGGACACGACTGAGCAACCAAACAGCAACATTTATATCTGGTAGGGGGAGAAAACAGTGAAAGAAAGTGGCAATATCTAAGGAAACATTCACAAGCAAAGGCAACTTGTCTTCCCATGGGAATTCTCAGCAAGGAATCCTATAGGAAGATGGGGTCACACTGCACTTGACAGAGAAGTTGTCTGCTGTCAAGTAAAATGAAACACTCCTTGGAGACAATACCAAGTTCACAGGTTACCAGGCACTAGGGTTTTCCAGCAAAGGAAGCACGGCCCTGCTTGGTGGCATTCCAAAGATACGTGTCACCGAGGGTGTTCAGACTGAGCCAAACTGAGGAGAAAGAGCAAGGTTTAGAAATGCCACATTAACACAGAATTAAAAATGAGGCGGTCCAGAATGGCCTAATCCGTCTGTTTCACAGCAAGTTGAACAAGATAACTGTGTAGCAAGTTTAAAGAATTAAAAAACTGAAATGATATGCAAGTGGTCAGGCTTTAAGACGAGAACATTAAACAAGGCTTTGAGAGACATTTTGTATTTGAAAGTGTCAGCAAGTGACAGGAGATCTCCCTTCTGTTTCACAGCAAGTTGAACAAGATAACTGTGTAGCAAGTTTAAAGAATTAAAAAAGTGAAATGATATGAAAGTGGTCAGGCTTTAAGATGAGAACATTAAACAAGGCTTTGAGAGACATTTTGTATTTGAAAGTATCAGCAAGAGACAGGAGATTATCAGTATTTTGGCCCCAGCTGAGAGCATTATTTAGGGTGGGTAGAATCCTCAATTCTTTTCACCCTTTCTTTGAAGATGGAAAGCTCTGAAAAAGACCAGAGAATCTTCCTCAGACTCAGAAACGGTCAAAGGTCCACACAGACATACACAAAGTGCCAGCAGACGTTGTTCTCCACAGCTGGGCCGTTTCCAGGGAACCTGAGCAGAAGATGGCAGATGTTGCTGAGATGGATTTTGATGGTTTGGCTGGTTGGGAAGGAAGGTGTTTGGTCTGGTTTATTGCTTCATATGATGTATGAAATAGATGGAAATTCACAAGACAATTAGCCAAGATCATGCGCCTTTGATGGGAGTTAAGGAATTACCCATCCTCCACTCTCCCCCTCCACCCTGACATTTTCTCCATGTGGGAACTGGCATCAGGAGAATAAGTGACTTTGCAAGTTTTTCCAGTAAATTCATTGCAACACTTGGACAAGAGCCTAGTCGTCCTGTCTCTGAGCCTAAGGTTCTCCCCCACTTGAAAACTCACTCCCTCTTTGATGGTCATGGGCTTTATCATAAAAGTCACCAACCAGGGATGAGTCAAGCCACCATCCTTCACCACAACACACCTTCAGCAGGATGTCCCGACTATTGCTATAGTTTGCACAACTCAAATTTACGAGAAAGATGACACCACAATGGTGCAAGGTTCAGACACAGGGACCCAGAGGCACCACACAGGGCAGGTGCTGAAGTAGTCTATTAATACATTAATTGATGTGTGGATAAAGTAGAGGGTGTTGTCAGGCCAACAGACACATAAGCAACAGCCCACGATGTATCATGTGCTTCTTAGATCAAACATTCTTCAAATACTTGGCTGACAATGCTAAGCATAGACCCCAGATATGGCTCACTCTAGTGTTCAAATGTTTCAAGTCAAGCATCAAAATTCAATATTGTAAACCAACTATATTTCAGTTTTTAAAAAAGAGTCAAAATTCAGAACCAATGGGATGAAATGGGCTGTAATAAAGACTTTGTCATTAAAATACTCATAAAATTATTTTGAAACATTAAAATTGTTTTAGAGGTATTGGCCATGATTATTTCCGCGACTGCCATTATGGGTAAATTCCTCCCCCTTTTTCTACCTTTCTGCACATCCTGAATCTTTTTAAGATTAAAAATGTAATTTAATGGGCTTCCTTCGTGGCAAAGAATCTGCCTGCCAATGCAGGGGTCATGGGTCTAATTCCTGGTCCAGGAAGATCCCGCGTGCCTCGTGGCGACGATGCCCTTGCACCGCGCCTCCTGAGCCTGGGCTCTAGGGCCCGGAGACCCCAGCTGCTGAAGCCCTCACATCCTAGAGCTTGTGCTCCACAAGAGAAGCCCATGCAGCTCAACCAGAGAGCAGCCGCCACTCACCGCAGCCAGCGGGAAAAGGCTGAGCGGCAGTGAACACTCAGCACAGTTCTAAATAAAGAAATGAATTTTTTAATGTAATTTAAGAACTGCTGCTGCTGCTGCTAAGTCGCTTCAGTCGTGTCCGACTCTGTGCGACCCCATAGACGGTAGCCCACCAGGCTCCCCCATCCCTGGGATTCTCCAGGCAAGAACACTGGAGTGGGTTGCCAGACCGATACACAAACCAGTGACTACAACAAGAAAGAAAGAGACTCGCAGATACAGAGAACAAACTGGTGCTTACCAGTGGAGAGAGGGAAAGGCAGTCACAGGGCTAAGAGATCAAGAAGTGCAAGCAAGTAAAAGAAACTACCAGGATATATTGTCCCATGCAGGCAGTACAGTCAGTGCTTTCAAGTGAAAGCAAAGTAAATTCAGTAGACAATAGTAAACACAAATATAGAATAATGTAACGTATTAGATAAAGATATTTTTCAGTTACATTATTATCTTCCTCTCAAAATAGTTAATCTGTGAAAATGAAAGTCGCTCAGTCATATCTGACTCTTTGCAACCCCATGGACTATACAGTCCATGGAATTCTCTAGGCCAGAATACTGGAGTGGGGAGCCTTTCCCTTCTCCCGGGGATCTTCCCAACCCAGGGATAAAACCCAAGTCTCCTGCATTATAGCCAATATTTTATAACTCTAAGTGGAGTATAACCTTTGAAAATTGTAAATCACTATACTGTACACCTGTAACATAATATTATGCATCAAATTTCATTCAATTAAAAAAAAAGCAGACTATGTTGACAGTGAGCTGACGGGGGTGAGTGGGGGTAGTGGCTGTCACTTGTGGGGCCCTGGGGCCTGGTTATACAGCAGACACAGGAGGGCCGTGGCCCCTGCCCCTCACGGGCCCCCGTTCTAAAACGGGCATCACACTCAGCAAATCAACACGTCTGTATAAAGTGGTAAAGAGAGATAAAGCGGGATTAGGGTCTAGCGAATGACGGTGCAAGTTTTAAAAGGATACTCACAGAAGACTTCCCCGACGAGGTGATAGTCAAGCTGAGTCTAGAGAGACAAGCGAGGGCAGACGCCGGGGACCCATCAGAAGACTGTGACAGCGATCCAGATGAGGAAAGACGGCGGTCCTGACTGTGGGAGGACAGAGAAGGGTCATAATCAGCCGGCCCAGTGGACGGAATTGCGAGCGGGGAGACAGGACGTGAGGTGGAGGAGATGGGAGGTGCCTGGGGGTGTCAAGACACTCGCGTCTGCCTGAGCACACTTGGCTTCAGGACCTGACCTGCCCAGCGAAAAACCAGGTTGTTTGGTCGCGCAGTCGTGTCCAACTCTTTGTGACCCCACGGACTGTAGCCCACCAGGCTCCTCTATGAGATTTTCCAGGCAAGAACACTGGAGTCGGTTGCCATTTCCTTCTCCAAAAAAAACCAAGTACCTTGTGAAAGATGAACGAAGCTGCACTTTTCCAAGCACCTGTTACTTTTCAACACGCCATCCTCTGCCTTTCCCTGTCTAGATTCACAAGAGTGCTGTTATCTCCATCTTCAGTTCAGTTCAGTTCAGTCGCTCAGTCGTGTCCAACTCTGCGAACCTGTGAATCACAGCTCGCCAGGCCTCCCTGTCCATCACCAACTCCCTGAGTTCACTCAGACTCACATCCATCGAGTCCGTGATGCCATCCAGCCATCTCATCCTCGGTCGTCCCCTTCTCCTCCTGCCCCCAATCCCTCCCAGCATCAGGGTCTTTTCCAATGAGTCAACTCCCTGCATGAGGTGGCCAAAGTACTGAAGCTTCAGCTTTAGCATCATTCCTTCCAAAGAAATCCCAGGGCTGATCTCCTTCTTAGAGCTGAACAAAAAAAGGAATCCTGGACTAAATAAATCAGCCAGGGTCACCCCTCAGGTGACAGACAGAACTGAGACTAAAATGAACATTTCCCAATGTCCCTGAGAGGCTCTTCCAGAGTCCAGTGGCTCCCAGATAACAGGGACCACGTGTCCCCGGCGTTTATATTCTCTGAAGTGCTCAGCAAAGCATCTGCCTTCTTACAGTGCTCATGGAATTAATTCCCCACGGGGATGAAGACCAGGGACATGGGCTTTGGAGTCAGACGGATGTGGGTTCTGTCTCTACCTCTGCGTCTAATCTTCTGACTGGGCAGACTTCCAAACCTTCCATCTCCCTCTTATTTGAAAAAAAAAAAAAAAAAGTGGGGCTAATCACTCTTAGCCCTGAAAGTTGTTGGAAGGTTAAGTGAAATCATACTTACAAGGTGCTTAATGCGGGAGCTGGCACACAGGAAGCAATGGGAAAGGGTAAACTATTATTAAAATGGGGACCAAGAGACAGTATTTAATCCCTCCCACTCCCTAGCCAGCCATGCAGTTCCTATGAACCTGTTACTTACTGTAAGACCCTGTGGCTTAAAATAAAGCAACTGGGGAGGTCTCTGGAGCTCAGCTACACACAGCCCCACCCTGCCAGGCCCCGCAGTGCTGGCTGGAGAGCCGCTCTGAGTCATCCCAGCTGCCAGAAGGGCAATTTGAAGTCCCCCGGGGCCCTGTGTCTGAGCAGATCCACAGCACCCACACCCAGCTTTCCTGTCTGCAGGGAGATAAACGACAAAGGGGAATCCCGTGTGTGTTTCTCGGTGTCGGAACGATCAGCTAGGGGATGGGGTCTTATCTGAGCCTCTGTCCAGTTTTGAGTTACCTATTTGATGGCAAAGAGACCCCTGGCTTCTACAAAACCAGTGTGCGCAGAAAAGCAGACGAGTGCGGGTCGTTAGACTTTGTGTGTGGGTAGCTGCTTAAACAATGAAAGCCGTTTCCATATATGACATAAGAAGTTGAAATCATTGTCAATTCTGTTAACGTACCTGTTTGTTTGTTCCCTTCACTGAGCCCATTAAAAAAAAAAAAAGAAAAAGCTACTTCCTGATGACTGCCCTGCTGAGTCACCCAACAACTGAGGCCCATTTTCAGGGAGAACTGACAGGCCTCAGAAGCTGGCTTATTTTTCAGGTTGACTTTAGATGCCCCAACCTCATCACCTCCTATCTTCCCACCTCCCTGGGCAGGGCGGTGGCTCGGACTCCGCCTCTCTCACTGCAGCCCCTTGGAAGCTAGGAAGTGTCCTCTTTTGTGCCGATTCTCTCTGCTGGCATGATGGCAGAAGGAGGGGTGGAGAAAAGCCACAGGAGCCAGCCAAGCCGTCACACACTGTGCAAAGGCAGAACCCACCAGAAGCCTGCAGGCAGTTCTTCAAGGCGTCCAGAAGCCTCTCCAGTCACACACGCGTGGGGCCCCAGGCTCTAGCTCATCACGCATTTACACTTGTTTCCTCCTGAAAGGGTTCACTGCTCGGCCGTGTCCAACTCTTGGCAACGCCATGGACTCTAGTCCACCAGGCTCCTCTGTCTATGGGATTCTCCAGGCAAGAGTACTGGAGTGGGTTGTCATTCCCTTCTCCAAAGGATCTTCCTGACCCAGGGATCAAACCCAGGTCTCCCTCATTGCAGGCAGATTCTTTACCGTCTGAGCCCACAGGGAAGCCCTGTTTGCTCTTAGAGAAGTGAACGGTTTCGTGTCTTCTTTAAGATTTATTACGGTGATGGACAGTCTTCAAAACCAGTTCAGTTCCGTTCAGTCGCTCAGTCGTGTCCGACTCTTTGCGACCCCATGAATCGCAGCACGCCAGGCCTCCCTGTCCATCACCAACTCCCGGAGTTCACTCAGACTCACGTCCATTGAGTCCGTGATGCCATCCAGCCATCTCATCCTCGGTCGTCCCCTTCTCCTCCTGCCCCCAATCCCTCCCAGCATCAGGGTCTTTTCCAATGAGTCAGCTCTTCGCATGAGGTGGCCAAA
The DNA here is from genome assembly GCA_006408695.1 of Aepyceros melampus. Lineage (NCBI taxonomy): Eukaryota > Metazoa > Chordata > Mammalia > Artiodactyla > Bovidae > Aepyceros > Aepyceros melampus. The sequence goes on along the minus strand of SJXQ01006903.1, from coordinate 151,889 downwards.
GTACTGGAGCTTCAGTTTTAGCATCATTCCTTCCAAAGAAATCCCAGGGTTGATCTCCTTCAGAATGGACTGGTTGGATCTCCTTGCAGTCCAAGGGACTCTCAAGAGTCTTCTCCAACACCACACTTCAAAAGCATCAATTCTTCGGCGCTCAGCCTTCTTCACAGTCCAACTCTCACATCCATACATGACCACAGGAAAAACCATAGCCTTGACTAGACGGACCTTAGTCGGCAAAGTAATGTCTCTGCTTTTGAATATACTATCTAGGTTGGTCATAACTTTTCTTCCAAGGAGTAAGCGCCTTTTAATTTCATGGCTGCAGTCACCATCTGCAGTGATTTTGGAGCCCAAAAAAACAAAGTCTGACACTGTTTCTACTGTTTCCCCATCTATTTCCCATGAAGTGATGGGGCCAGATGCCATGATCTTCGTTTTCTGAATGTTGAGCTTTAAGCCAACTTTTCCACTCTCCTCTTTCACTTTCAACAAGAGGCTTTTTAGCTCCTCCTCACTTTCTGCCATAAGGGTGGTGTCATCTGCATATCTGAGATTATTGATATTTCTCCCAGCAATCTTGATTCCAGCTTGTGTTTCTTCCAGTCCAGCATTTCTCATGATGTACTCTGCATATAAGTTAAATAAGCAGGGTGACAATATACAGCCTTGACGTACTCCTTTTCCTATTTGGAACCAGTCTGTTGTTCCATGTCCAGTTCTAACTGTTGCTTCCTGACCTGCATACAGATTTCTCAAGAGGCAGGTCAGGTGGTCTGGTATTCCCATCTCTTTCAGAATTTTCCACAGTTTACTGTGATCCACACAGTCAAAGGCTTTGGCATAGTCAATAAAGCAGAAATAGATGTTTTTCTGGAACTCTCTTGCTTTTTCCATGATCCAGCGGATGTTGGCAATTTGATCTCTGGTTCCTCTGCCTTTTCTAAAACCAGCTTGAACATCAGGGAGTTCACGGTTCACATATTGCTGAAGTCTGGCTTGGAGAATTTTGAGCATTACTTTACTAGCATGTGAGATGAGTGCAATTGTGCGGTAGTTGGAGCATTCTTTGGCATTGCCTTTCTTTGGAATTGGGATGAAAACTGACCTTTTCCAGTCCTGTGGCCACTGCTGAGTTTTCCAGATTTGCTGGCAAATTGAGTGCAGCACTTTCACAGCATCATCTTTCAGGATTTGAAACAGCTCAACGGGAATTCCATCACCTCCACTAGCTTTGTTCGTCGTGATGCTTTCTAAGGCCCACTTGACTTCACATTCCAAGATGTCTGGCTCTAGATTAGTCAACACATCATCATGATTATCTGGGTCATGAAGATCTTTTTTGTACAGTTCTTCCGTGTATTCTTGCCACCTCTTCTTAATATCTTCTGCTTCTGTTAGGTCCAGACCATTTCTGTCCTTTATCGAGCCCATCCTTGCATGAAATGTTCTCTTGGTATCTCTAATTTTCTTGAAGAGATCTCTAGTCTTTCCCATTCTGTTCTTTTCCTCTATTTCTTTGCATTGATCGCTGAAGAAGGCTTTCTTATCTCTTCTTGCTATTCTTTGGAACTCTGCATTCAGATGCTTATATCTTTCCTTTTCTCCTTTGCTTTTTGCCTCTCTTCTTTTCACAGCTATTTGTAAGGCCTCCCCAGACAGCCATTTTGCTTTTTTGCATTTCTTTTCCATGGGGATGGTCTTGGTCCCTGTCTCCTGTACAATGTCACGAACCTCATTCCATAGTTCATCAGGCACTCTATCTATCAAAAAATCACCAATTCTTGGGTCTTTACACCCTACTAATCCTTTCCCCTTGAGTGTGGAGTGGACCTAGTGACTTGTTTCTAACAAATGGAATATAGCAAAAATGACATATGGCAAGAAGCTGAGGGTAGCTCTAGCCAACCACCAGATAGAAACTGAGGTTCTCAGCCCAACAATCATCAAAGAATTGAGTCCTTCCAACAACCACATGGCAGAGCTTGGAAATAAACCCTTCTCCACTTGAACCTTCAGGTGAGATCGTGGCCCTAGGCAACACCATGACTGCAAGCCTTGTAAGAGACGCTGAGACAGAAGATTCAGCTAATCCATGCCTAGACTCCTAACTACAGAGACCCTGAGATAATAGAGGTGCACTGTTCAATGTTTCCAAATTTGAGGGTCATTTGTTACACAGACATGTATAACTTACACACTCATCTCAGGCAACTTCTACTCCAAGAAGACTTCAATACCTCCTGCCACACACACACACACAACACACACTCACACACACACTCACACATGCATGCACACCCACACTCACACACACTCACATGTGTGCACACACTCACATGCACACAGATGCACACGCACACACTCACACACACACACACACACTTTGTAAGTCTCAGAGCTCCCTCAACACTTTGTGCTCACCTCTTGGCCCAGTACATAAAAGATTAATTGTAGTTTTCTGTTTTTGCCTTGGTCTTCTCACCGAAGAGACATGTGTTCGTGGTTATTTTGTCTTATATCTTAGTGTCAAATGTAGTGGTTCACACGTATGATCAAAATTATCTTATGGATGAATGAGTAAGTGAATGAATGCCATTTTGCTAAGTGACTCAGGGGACTGAAAACTAAATGAGATCTGTGTTCCACCTGTAGGAGCTTATAATCAACTTGGAGAAGCAGACATGAAATTAACATAAATGTGAATGAAATCAGTGTTGCATCATGAGAAGATGTGCTGTGGGCAAATAAAAGATAGACTGTCCTTTCTGATTGGGGAATCTGAAAATACTTCTTGAGGAAATGGCTTTTGACATTGGCCTTGAAAGATAACAGAGCTTTGAGTAGTGAAGATGAGGAGGAAAGGAATCCAAAATTAATACAAACTGTAAGCAAATCCTAGAAAGTCAGGAAATCTGGTGGGGGACAGAGTCAGGCTGGTGCCCAGGGGACCAGCCAGATGGAGATGAAAACTGGAAATCAGTCGGCTTCCAGGGGGCACATGAGGTCACCACTCTTAGAGAACCTGATGAAAGCAGAACCTTGGGAAAGTGACATTTAAAACCAAGAAGAAAGAGGAACTTGCTAAGGGTTGAGAAGACTTTACATAAGTTTGAAGGAGGTGAGGCTCAGAGGTTGGCCGTGATGCAACATAAAGAGAGGCTGCGGGATGTGGCAACTGCTAGTGACCTTTACGAAACAGCATCTATGAAAGAGTGGAGAGGACAGGCAGATTTTAAAATGACAGAAATAGAGTGAGTTTTAGGAAACCAACCCAGGAAGAATCCAGTGATGACTTGATAGACCTCCTGTTAAGATTTCTGAGTCTCTGGGGGTTTTGATTGTGAAATAACTCATCTGCTCACCAACATCCTTCTTTATCTGAAATAAAAAATACTGACCCTAACGATGGGTCTGTACCTCTACCAACAATATACTGACATAATTACTATCAAGTTGTCATGACTTGCTTTTTGGTAGTTCAAGGACTCACTTTTTATTCCAGACAGCAATTCATTTGGGATATTCATCTGCCTGCTTTGGGGGCTTTGCCCTTCCATGTACATTGTGACTAAAATTGCCCTGGATGGAACTATAAAAACTCTGCAAAGGAATGAAAATTCAATTCATCATTTCATTCAATTTTCTTGAATGCTTTTCAAAAGTGTTTAGTATGTTTTCAATATTTTTGCTTTAATGCGGACCATTTTTAAAGTCTTCATTGAATTTGTTACAATATTGTTTCTGGTCTGTGCTTTGGTGTTGTGGCTGACAGGCACATGGGATCTTAGCCCCCCAAACAAGGATGAAAGCCACATCCCCCACATTGGATGGTGAAGTCCCAACCGCTGTGCTGCCAGGGAAGTCCCTCAAAAGCTTAAAAACTTCATCCATCACAATCCTGCACTCTTTCCGGACTGTTTTTTCTCTTTACTGTTTCTTTTGCCGTATAAATTACCCCTATTTTTCAATTGTGTTAAAAATGTATTTCTGGTATACAAAATAGACTTATGTGCTGTGACGCTACATCCAGGCAACTTCTTTAGTCTTGTTCACTTCAACAGTTTACATTTAGATTGTCTTGTATCTTCTCTAATGACAGAGAATATAATCTTCTCATTTTATCTGCAAATAAATGACAATTTTCTTCCTTTATAACTCTTTTTGTTTTTGTTTTTCTGATTTTACTGCTGTGACTAGAACTCAAGTAAAGGCTTGAATACAATTTTGGGGGGGAAAAAAACACCACACAAACTGACCCTATCCAACATTTTTCTTTTCTCTAGTGAGCAAGTTCACACAGCTTAAACTATTAATTCTGGGCCATTTATAGATGTTTCATCTGGTTTTGCTCATCTGTGTCCTCAGCTCAACTGTGAAGCCCGTAAGTCAGGGAGGACATTTTCTCGATCTTCTTCATTCAGCAGGTACTTTAAAAATCTTAATAAATCCATGATAACATTCAGCTTTCATAAACTCTTTATCATCCCCCAGAGGCGGTTTTTTTTTTGTTTGTTTGTTTGTTTTTTTAGGAGCCATTTATTGGAAGCTTAGTAACTGCCAGGCTGAGAGCTTTGCATTCGCAATCTCCTTTACAATTCTCAGTTCATGCCCTTATGAACTTTGTAATTCCAAGGGGCTGGGAGTTCTGACTACCCCTTTCTCACAAACGAACCAAAAGTGGAAGAAAGCAGTGGGGTATGGTTTATTTAGGTGCAGGTCCTCAGCGTTAAATGAGCTAAAAGTACACTTGCAAGCACATTACAACCACAGAAGGGCGACCGACTGCCCTGGGTTCACCTAGAACTGAGGCCACTCCCAGGACATGAGATTTCCAGTTTTAAAACCAGGGAGACCCAGGCAAACTGGGACCAAGGAACATTCCATAGTCTTCAGGGATGGAATAGTAAAACGTCATGATAAAGGGGGCCAGTAGCTGTGTCCCTTCGGGAATATTTATCATGGAGAGAATTTCAATGCAACTGTAATGGGTTGAAAATTATAATAGAGTATGTTTGTCAAAATATAGAAATATTCACCAGCTTATTCTTAGAAAAGTGTGGTTTACAAGTAAGCCACACCTAGAGCACATTATCACCCTTCTTCTTCCTTATGTTCATTAAAATCTGGAAGAAAAGCCCAGGTTTATCATCCTGGTTGGTACTTTCCCAGGGCCTCAAGGACTCATCTGTGAAGCATTAGCCTGATTTCCTCATATTATTTTATAACCACATTTTGAAAGTTAAACAAAAATTTTACTCTTGATTTTCCAATTCTCAGAAATCTGCCCTTTTTGATGTGACACCCGTAAAAACTTCAGAAAGAAAAAAGGAGACGTTTTCTCACTTTTGTTACAGGTGCCGTATTGTATTGCAAATATCCTTCCCCCCACCCCACCCCTCCACCAAAATGGGCCGTTTTTCCTCCTCTGCTCTGCTCTCTGATGAACTGATACACTCGTCTTTCCTGAAGACAGAGGATCTGGGAATCACTAAAAGTGACCTTGGTAAAACCAGAGGGTGTCATAACCCACACAGCCACCCAGCGCTCCCTGCCACTCACGCAGCACAAGTCCAAATGAATCCCCAGGACACAGGGCTCGGTCATTTCTACCTTCTCTATTGTTCCGGGCTGGTTTCTTTGTTTGCTTGTTTTATGGAGGCACCGATCTCTTCTTCCTTCCTAATTCCTGCCTGGCTTTCTGAAATAGGGCAGCCACACTGCTGCTTTGCCTGCATTCTTCGAATCCCTTTCTTTCCCATTGCGAATAGCCCTGCGGGCCCGTCTCAGGAGGTGCTGGGAGCAGGCAAGCCGGCGGGGAGCGGATCTTTCAGAATTCCTTGCGCACTTGACCCAGAACCCCTCCCCCGGGTGCGGTGGGCCTCCGCCTCACTGCGGGCCCCCGGGTTTCCGCGATAACCTGAGCCAGCTTCCAGCCTCCGGAGGCTGCGAGTCCATCGCTGGAGGTGAGGGTCACGGCTGCCCGGCTGCGCGAGAGGAATCCCAGCTGCTGCTGCTGCTAACACTTACCGAAGCTGGGTTAATAATCAACCTGCAACCCTCAGGAAAACCCAGGGGTGGAATCCCTGGCTGGGGAACCCTTAGCTTCGCTCCGGAATGAGGACTCTCCCCTGTGCCCCTGCGGGAAGCGGCCCTCTTCTGGGAGCAGGAGAGGGGAGCTTTGAGGTGACAGAGGCATGGGTTCGAATCCTGTCTTACGCTCTTTGGCCAGTTGACTCTGGGGAGATGGCTTTTCCCAGAGGCTATTTATTCCCTTCCCTATAAAATAAGAAAGGTGATCATGCTTTCCAAATGATAAGCACTAAGTGAAACAGTAAAACCATCGTTTCTAAATGCTGAGCTCCTCATGGGAGATCGGTAAATGGTTATTTAACTTGGAACTTAACTTAAATGGTTATTTAACTTGGTTATTTAACTTGGAGGGTCCAGTGGTTAAGAATCCACCTCACAATGGAGGGGACACAGGTTGGCTCCCTCGTTGGAGAACTAGGATCCCATGTGCCAAGGAGAGTGTTGAAAGAGCCTGCATGATGCCCCAAAGATTCCCAGTGCCATGCAGTAAAATAATAAGTAAAAAATAAATAAATAAAAATGTGAATGGTATTGATCTTGAAGTTTTGTTGTCTTCCCTTCGGTCCTGATGAAACAACTGCCCTCCCCTCCCACCCTTCTCCCCCTCAACCCCCTCACCCTCCACTCCCACCACCCCCCACTGAAAACAGCCTGATCCAAATCTAGTCCAAGCTAACCAGACCAGTTCTTCTCCCTGTTTCTTGAGATAATACTGTGTAAATCAAAACGTGAGTTTTCATATGAAAATGTTCAAGGGGCTTCAGGCGATTCAATAGTATTCGTAAAACCTAACACGAAGAAGGTGGCAATAAGTGTTCTGCCATCACTAACAGGTCACAAATTAAAAGCAGGTGCCCTCATTAAGGGAAAAACGGCCACTTCCTCTCCAGTTCCACACTGCTCTACCGCCTCCCTTCAAAAGGTTTCATTTAGTCTAATAACCTTAATTGCACAAGATCTTCCATGGCTTGGTAAAGAAGCTAATATCTAACCCTCCATTTTGACAGTGCAGGTAAGGACACTTAGAGCGTGAGTGAGCCAGAATTTCTCACCTCATCTGATTTTCAAGATGGTTTGAGATGGGTGCATTTTACACCATTTTAGAGAAAAACAGAGGTGAAGTCATTTATCCAGAGTTCCCCAAAGAGTAAGTGGAGAAACAGCTGACTGACTCCAATGTCAGAAGCCAGTGACACTTGTGGGCAAAGGAACTTTGTGGTTTTGGAAATAGCTGGGTAAAGATGTGAAGTTGGAAACAAATCTCAGAAGCTCCAGCAGAGACCGTTAGTGAGAGAGCGTGACAAAAAGGAGAAAAGCCTTTTTTCTAAAACACTAGAAGTATCAAGGTTGGTTGTTTTTTTTTTTTTTTTCGCTTGTTTATTTTATTTCAACCCTAACTCCAGCCCAGGCTCTGTGTGATGTGCAGTCTCAGAGCAGACAAGACTAGGAGACAGTGTGAGACCCAGACTTCCAAGAAAAGGAATTCCAAAAAAAAGAAAAGGAATTCCAAATCTCCATCGACAACTCTCATTACTTTTCTGACATTTTGGTTTTCTAAAAAGCGGCCAGTTGGAAGAAGACAGGAGGTAGGTGTGACCATCACATTATGAATTTGTTAAAGCAATTTCTTTTTTTTTTTAAGATTTTTTTTGGGGGGATGTGGACAATTTTTTAAAGCCTTTATGGAACCCATGAACAGAACTGCTTCTGTTCCATGCCTTGACCTCTTAGCTGTAGTGCATTTGGAATCCCAGCCCCCCACCAGCACCCCCAGTCAGGGATCCAGCCCATACTCCCCACCTCCCCGATCCCCACGCTGGAAGGCGAAATCCCAACCGCCAGGGAAGTAAGCAGTTTCTGAAAGTCCTCAAAAGAGAAGCTCCTGCTAGCGCCTGCGTTGCACTGACAGCCTTTTGCTCTTGAACCATGACCTGTTACATAAGAGACTCAGGTGACTCCACGGCCAGGTGTGTCCCGTCAGGTGGCCCTCAGCTATTTCCAGCCTCATATAAGAAGCAGGCCTGACCGAGTGAGGTCACCGTCAGGGAAGCCAGGCTGCACGGGCAGTTCTCATTTCCCAGAAATCATTTACGAGTCTGAGAAGTCCCTGCGCGACTTCCTCCAGGGCTTACCACCAGCGCTGGGGAGCAGAGTCTGTGTGGTAGCTGGCTCTTTTTGTTTTGGGATGGTTTGGCGTTTTACATCCACACTTTCACTTCTTCTCAGAAACCCTTCAGTTCTCTCTGAATCCTGTCTGAAATAAGGGGGCGAGTAGGAAGTGTGAGCAAGGCCTTCTTTAGGCGTCTTTGTCACCCCATGTTCTGTTTCACACCACAGGGGACCTTGACGGTCGGGTCTCTGACTTCAGAGGAGCAACTCTGACTCAGACAGGCTGCCTCAGTTACACAGCTCAGCAGACTCTGACTCTTGCCTCGAAGCAGCCGGCTCCAGCTTTCCAAAATGGGGTCCTCTTTGTGCAGCCTCACTCTCGGTCACTATTCTCTTTTCAAGGTATATCTTCTGGGGCATCTTCCCCTCTGACAAAGGTGTGAGGAGTTTGACAGAATTCTCACCATTTATGCTGTTCCTGCCCATGTGGGGTATGTATGTGGGCAATTATTGCAAGGGATTAAAACCCATAATCACAGGGCCCAGAATCTTTAGACTGAAGAGCTTGTCTCATTCACAGAATCAGAATAGACAGATACATAGATGCTTTCCAAATATAGACTGCTGAGGTTCTCTTTTAAATCTAAGTGCAAATCAAAAAGTATTTTTTAATTCATAGCAGCTATTTGTTCGTCAATAGATACAATTATGTGAACATCATGGGAACTTTTTGACATTTAAATAGTTATCAAAAAAAAAAAAAAAAAGGGTTCTCAAATCGACTCCCAGAGAATGAACTTACGGTTACCAGAGGGAAGGGAGAGTGAAGGCATTTGAGATCCCCCCCACACACACTGCTGTATTTAAAATGGGTCACCAAAAAGGTCCTGCTGCAGAGCCCAGGGAACTCTGCTCAGTGCTGTGTGGCAGCCTGGGTGGGAGGAGTGTGGAGAGAGGATGCTCTGATGCATATGCCTGAGTCTCTCCGCTGTGCACTTGAAACTGTCACATTGATTGGCTCTACAGTAAAGGTTTAAAAAATGGGAGTTCTCAGAGAATAATGCTCATACCATCAAACACGGGCCCCGCCTTTTATGGAGCCAGGCCCCCCACCACCCCAGTTCTGCAGCCATCAGCTCTGCCAGCCACCTTCCCCCACAGCCCTTTCTCTCTCCCCATCTGCGGGAGGCGATTCACACCGCAGGACCTCAGCAGAGGCAGGTGGGCAGGGGTGGGTCGGAGAGGCGGCTCTGAGACAAGAGGCTAGAAACGAGGAGGATCTTCTGAGCTCTCCCACTCAAACAGGAAGGCCACTTGGGTCACACCTCCTTCAGCACATGACTAGCTGCAGATGATGCAATACCTGCTGCACGGGGCTGGGGCGGCGGGAAGCTGCAAAGCCAGCACCTGAGCCCCTGGGCAGGCAGCCAGCAGCAGCCAGGGACCCAGCCTCAGCAAACCTCCAAGTGAGACCTGGAGCCTCCGCCACCTCCAGGCATCCATCTGCGCACACGGCAGCACCCGAGACCTCTGCCTGGCGTTCATTTCCTATTTTCCACTGCTTCCTTTCCCAATTAAAGCAGAAGTCTCTAGAGAGCAGAAATCATGCCACACATCCCGGTAGTGCCCACTCCCACCACAGTACTGGAACAGAGGTGGTTTGGTCAAAAGGTAACTGCTGATGGAGGTTACTTAAAATATTTTGGTTTCACAATGAACACTCAGCTTACACGATGAAAAATAAACACACAGAAAAGTAATTCTTAATAGGTTATTTAATAGGTAATTTTTAAATTATTTACTAGGTTACAGCTACAGTATCAAATTTTAATTGTATATATGTATAAATATAGACCATAAATATCCAAGTCAAAACATTCTCCTCTAGGCAGATGCTGCCCCTTTCCCAAAAAAAAAGTCTCTGCAACTAAATAAACTAACAGCTTTAAGTAATACTGAGGAAAAAACATGCTGAGGTAATTTTTCATCTAAAGTGACTACAGACTATATTAAAACATTCTTCCAGTAAGAGTTCAAGTAGTTATGAAACCCTTGCCTCAAAATTCCAAAATGCAACTTTAATATCAAATGAAACAAAAAATAGTTTAATGATAAATAAGTAAAATAAATAAGATTATTCCTGCTGAAATTCAATCATGACAGTATTATTTCTTTTTTATGTATCTGTGGAGTTTTGTTGATAGCCTGGCCTTTTAATAATTGAAAACAACATAATTCATGAAGCCTGTCTCAGAATATACCTATTATAGATAGATAATATATATATAGCAGATGAAGTTATGCATATATATGTAAATGGGATTTTCATTCTGGATGAGCAATCTGTTCCTTTTGAAAAATACATGTATGTATCTCAATTATGAAAACATGCTTAATCTCTCTTAAAAGATCACTCTTATACAATATACAGAGTATAAGAAAAGACATTTTACAGATTTTAGAAAGTTCTTTAAAACTATTCATTTTCTTATCAACAGTTATATTAGAATATTCATCTTACCAAGTTTTATTACAGCAGTTAAAAAAATCTATCACTTTTTAAATTATTCTGAGTTATGCAAAATCCCCATGCTTCTTTTTCTTTTCTGCAAGAATTTCACTGGCACCAAGTAACACTTCAAATTTTTTCAAAGTATATCACTTCCCAGGTTAAGGCTCACTGGAACACACTTAGTCAAAGGTCTTCTGAACAGAAACAACAATACATCTTAACTCAAAAGAAACTTTCAAATTAGTTTATATTTTGTAGTGACCTATGAAATTAACATTCACTATCACATTCAGTGTTCTCAAAAAAATTTTTACTCTTAACGAAATAATATACATAAACCAAAGATCACACACTGTTCTGTCATTGTCCCCCAAAGTAGAAACAAACGTGGAGTGGATTCTGTTTCTCAGCCCCTGACCATAGTCTATAATCATTTGTCAGCTCCTCTTACACTGGGCAGCAATCTTCAGCAAAAATACTATAACAAGTCTCTAAACAAAACCAAAATGTATAAAAAATTGATTCCCTATGTTCAAAGCTCCTCCATTCTTGTTTTAAAATAAAAAGTGGATTTTTAATGTTCTCGAATCCCAAGCAACAACTTCTGGCAAACCTCCGACAAAAATTCATGTATCCATCTTCATTTCCAAGAGCATTCAAAAGCAACTGAGAGTTCCTTCACATTCTTCTCCGTTACAAGGCAGTCTCTCCTCTAATTGATGAAATTTGCACCTACTGGGGAATCTTCCTTTGAAAGGAGTCTCCACATTCGAAAGCTTCTTAAGTCAAGTTCCTGAGCGGAGGAATTTGGATATCAGATTCACAAGTTTCTGCCGGAAATTCAGTTTGTCTCCAATCCTCCTCAACTGAATGGCACACTCAACTTCAGGATCTGAAAAGGAAAGCAAAATATCAAAGTTACACTGACGTTGCAAACTGCAACCAGCAAGTGTTAATACTCCCATCCCAAGGACAAGTTGAGTATTTATCCCATAAAGCATTATCTTAACTTTATATACACTTGTTTTCTGAATGTAAAAAAGAAAAGCAACTTATACACACACGACATACAGTAATGTATAGTGACTCATAAACAACATAAATAATTAAGCAAAAATAAAGACATTTAACTTGTGGGTTTTTTTTTTTGAGCATCCTGGATGAAGTAATGTTATCTTACTTTCAAATATAGACATTTATGTCATACACCACAAAGAGTGAGTGAGTTTCACAACCTCAGGTGATCTCATTCTTTTCTTTCTCACTTAAGATTGGCTAAGGAAAGAAATGTTAAATTCTTTTATGTTATTTTCAAGTACAACTCATTTTGTAAATGGCAATAATTTACAGTTCAGATTATGCCCTCATCATATGTAAATCTAAATGCATTATTTAAACAACTCTTTCAAGTTTTCTCATGAAAGACTCATAAAAGCTTATTCTAAAATTAAGTCTATATTTTCTAAAATAACTTAAAATTTTAAAACAAGTTCTTCCCACTCTGTACCAATCCACTGCCTCCATGGAGATGAGTGAAGCAAAAAACAAATAATGTTTAGTTCACATGTTTACTATTTTTTAAGATACTGTAATAAACTGAATATAAGGGGAAAGTAATATTTATAATCTAATTTCTAAGGAAACTTTTAAAGTAAATGAAATCAACACCAAACCTATACTGACCATAATTACGATTTTCTTGGATAGTTCAAAAAGCAATTCAGCTTCTTTTTGGTACATTTCAATATCATCCTCATGATCACTAAAAACCATTATGACTGCAAATTAAAAACTGATTTACTTTGTAAACAGTCCCTGCAAATCCCCTATTTAGGCTCAAAATAACCAAATTATCTTTTCACAAGAGCTGGGTAAAATTTTCATAATTCTTAAACAAAGAAATTAATTAATAATCCCTAACAAGACACCTATAAATTTCATAAGATATATTTCTTTATAGGCTATAGGATCAGGCATTTGGAAAAGTATTTAGTAAGACATGTCCTTTTCAGTTGAGTTAGAAATACTAACACAATGCTAAAAAAACAATTATCATTCAGCTACCATTTTGAAAGCCCTGAATTGTAACAGAAAAAATTATCCCTTTCATCAAAAAAAAAGCACCTAATTGTTTCCTTAATCTTTTTATTACATCTATAAATGTATTAATTAAAAACATAACTGTGTGGTGATGGATGTTCACTAAAGTTATTACAGTAATAATGTCACAATTGATACATATATCAAATCATTATGCTGTTCACCTAAAACTAACATAGTGTCATACCTCACTTACATCTCAATTTTTTTAATGTCTTACCATCTAATCAAGTTTAAGAGGGATCTTTTTGCTGTCCCTTATTAAGGGGGGCCAAGTTGGACGGTGAAGGTTATGCAATTCTTGCAACACAGCCAGAACTCTTGGACATCACAAAAGATGGACAAAGCTTCCCTCCGAAGCAAGAGCCAGCGAGCAGTCTTGTGCCAACTTAGCCACGGCCACACTGGCTATGCACCACTTCCTTTGCACGCCCCAGGGGCTCCGTGAAATCAAGTTTAAAAGGGGCCCAATACCGTCTGATGTAACAGCAGTGTGACCCACACGGATTTCCAGCCCACGGTCTTACTTCTTTGCTGCTGCTCCTTAGCAGATGTCTGCCTTGTTTGATGAGATTTACAAAAGCAGGGAGGAGGAAAGCTGACCTGAAGTCACTTAACGGGGCTACATGGATGGGGAAGGGCGGAGGAAGGGATGGACTGAGCACCGCTGTGGGCCATCTCCTGGTTTTCTCTATCGCATTTCTGTAACTAATACCGACTGTTCAAATGTACTTTTAACTAACAAGCCAGGCCTTCTAGGCTTCTAGAAGCCCTGGTCCCTTCGGGGCTTCCTTAACCCTCCATCTGTCCTTTGCAGAAGGACATCTGTGATGGACTGTGATGGCATCAAGCGTTATTACCGCTTTTGTTGGTGCTGGGGCTGGAGACAGCGGTCAAACACACAGAAGGGTCCTCAGAAGGTGCTGGACCCCGGAGGAAAAGGGCCTGTCTCCGGAAGCGCTGAGCGCCAGCGGCGCCCCCGGCGTGACAATGACTTTCTCCGCGTGGCCCCGGGGAGGCCGAGCGCGGACGGAAGGCAGGCATAGAAGAGGAGGCGTTCGGCCGCCGCTCCAAAGCAGCAGCATCCCCATCGCAAGGCTCACCCACTCCCTCGCCATCCCCACCGCCCCGGGTTAAACCCGCGAACAGCGTCCCGGAGGCGCCCCTGAAGCACGTGCCAGGGCGCGAGTCCCGCCCGGCTCTTAGGCCCCGGGGCGACGGGCTGCCCCTGCCCAGACCGAGACCCAGACCCCCTCCCTGGCCAGGGTCTCCGCGGGCCCCAGCTCTCCCTACCTGCTGGGACCCGCGGGGGGCTCGGCTGAGCGCTCCTACTTAGAAGAGGAGGCGTTCGGCCGCCGCTCCAAAGCAGCAGCATCCCCATCGCAAGGCTCACCCACTCCCTCGCCATCCGCACCGCCCCGGGTTAAACCCGCGAACAGCGTCCCGGAGGCGCCCCTGAAGCACGTGCCAGGGCGCGAGTCCCGCCCGGCTCTTAGGCCCCGGGGCGACGGGCTGCCCCTGCCCAGACCGAGACCCAGACCCCCTCCCTGGCCAGGATCTCCGCGGGCCCCAGCTCTCCCTACCTGCTGGGACCCGCGGGGGGCTCGGCTGAGCGCTCCTACGAGCCTTCCTTCCCGGCATCTCTGCAGACGGCCGCCGGCGGACCCGGGCAGCTCAGGGATGCAACCCGAGCACCTCGGGTCTGCAGGACGCGTCCTTCGAGCGGGGCGAACGGGCCGGAGACGACGGTCCGCACAGAGAAGAAAAAACTGAACCGCGCGCCAGCGAGAACCTCGCAGCTGTGGCGATCGCCGCAGCCCGCGCTCGGGTCGTACGGGTCGTGGGCGAGCCGGGCTCCGCGCGGGAGGGAGGCCCGGCCGCCCCGAAACTACTTCCTGGACCAAGGACTCGGCCGCAGGCGTGGCTGGCTCTCTGAGCTGCGAGCCGGGAAGGGTTGTCCTCGCGAACAGCTGGGGACGGGGAGGCCTGGAGCGTCCTCCTTATCCTAAACGGGCAATGGGAGACGCGTAAACAAACCCCTGAGGGGTTCGGGAAAGGACAGTGTTCAAACTCGGGGAGTGTGGGACGCTTTCAGGGAAAAAGGAGAACACTTCTCGACTGAGAAGCTGCCAGAAGCGAAACGAAACTGCAACTGGTTGGGAGGCTCACTGCCAACTAGAAGCCTGGAGCAAGCGAGGAAACCCTGCTTGGGTTTGGACAATGCGTTGGGGGGGGGGGGGAAGCGGGTGAAGGGAAGTAGCTGTCCTCTGCCGCCGGCTGAGGACGGTGGTTTTAACAGCAGTGCATTCCCTCTGGGTCCGGCTCATACCTCCTTCCAGACGCTTTAATAAAACAACACCAAAAAATAGTAGGTCATCATGTAGACAGCTTTCAAAAGCTCCCCCGGGGGGAGAAATGAGGCATTTGGGAACACGTATTTGCCCGACGTTTGGCTGGCCCGCGAATAATTCCATTACTATAAAGAGCAGCAGTCACTCGTACTAGAGAACAGATCCTGAAAATTTGGCGCTGAGGGCTTCCGAAGACACTTTCTCATCCTGTCCTCGGAACAACCCGACCAAGCGGACATATCACCATTGTGGCCACTTTCCGGGTGCGGAAACTGAAGGTTTAGGAAGATGAAGTGAGCTGAGCTCACACAGGCCTCGAGCGGAGGAGGGGGTCTGAACCCAGGCAGCACCATCCCGAGCGGGAGGTCTTACCCGCATCTGCGGCCTTCCCAGGAATCAGTTTCTTAGAAAATAAGTGTACATATGTGCGTGCGTGCAAGTCGCTTCAGTCGTGTCCAACTCTTTGCGACCCCATGGACTGTAGCCCACCAAGATGCTCTGTCCAGTCCATGCAGTTCTCCAGGCAAGAAAACTGGAGCGGGCTGCTATGCCCTCCTCCAACGGATCTTCCTGACCCAGGGACTGAACCTGTGTCTCCTGTAGCTCCTGCATTACAGGCAGATTCTTTACGGCTGAGCCACCGGGGAAGCCCCTCTTTATACATATATATATATATATATATATAATGTATCTTTTATCATCTATATAACGCACAGGTTGCAAATTGGTTGCTTGGAGCTGCGTGACTCTAGAAGTTTTCTCCCAGGAATCAGTTTCTTAGAAAATAAGTGTACATATGTGCGTGCGTGCAAGTCGCTTCAGTCGTGTCCAACTCTTTGCGACCCCATGGACTGTAGCCCACCAAGATGCTCTGTCCAGTCCATGCAGTTCTCCAGGCAAGAAAACTGGAGCGGGCTGCTATGCCCTCCTATGCAGTTCTCCAGGCAAGAAAACTGGAGCGGGCTGCTATGCCCTCCTCCAGCGGATCTTCCTGACCCAGGGACTGAACCTGTGTCTCCTGTAGCTCCTGCATTACAGGCAGATTCTTTACGGCTGAGCCACCGGGGAAGCCCCTCTTTATACATATATATATATATATATATATAATGTATCTTTTATCATCTATATAACGCACAGGTTGCAAATTGGTTGCTTGGAGCTGCGTGACTCTAGAAGTTTTCGGTTTGGTTCACAGTACTGGTCTTGTGAAAACTGAATTAGTTACCAGCATTTAAAAATTGAGAGACTGCATTAAAAGCTCAGATTTTTGGCAGCCTCGGGAAATCATGAACTCTTGACAACCCAAGATTCTTTGTGCGAAAGTGCAAGAGCGGGCTAGGAGAGGACGCTGTGACCGCCCACAGAGAGACGCCCGATAGGCGGGAGTGCTCTCTTTGGCCACACCCCCCTGCTGTTTGTTTTTCTCATTTACATTATCTGGCCCCAGTAGGCATGTGAGCTTGTTTATTTACCTTGAGTCACTCAATCAACAAAAACCTGCAGGTATTTATTTGTCACTGGGTCCTGCTGAAATATAGACATGCCGTGGAAGCATGGAACAAAACTTACTCGATTTTCAGCAACTTAGTTTTGCCTGTGGTAAACACATAGGGCTAAGAGTGGACAGAATTCAAGAGTTAGCACCACAGGATACAGGAAACCCAGCAAGCCCAGCAGAGATTCTGCCTTGAAAGTCTTGAACGCATGTCCCAAAACCACTCTCAAGGCTCATTTTGATTGACTTACTACTTCAGGGATACCATTAGCTTCCTGCTTGGATAAATGAGTAAACTTCTCATCAAACTAAGCACCCTGAAATGCAATCTGTACATTTCCACAAAAGAAAAACAAATCATACCTTGTTTACCTGCAAAGAGTGTGTCCTCTTGACCTCTGAGATTATCATCATAAAAGATCGTTGACCACGTGACCCATGCTAGACACAAACTTTAGGCAAATTGTGGCTTTTAGGGAATTGCAAATTTAACTCCCGGGAAGGAAAAGGGAAGAGGGGGAGGTAGGTTTTAGAGATGGGCCGAGTCAGCCATTTATGGAGGACTTGTTTTGTTCTTGAACCAGTGAACCAGTGAAGTTGCTCAGTCAAGTCTGACTCTTTGAGATCCCATGGACAGTAGCCTACCAGGCTCCTCCATCCATGGAATTTTCCAGGGAAGAGCACTGGAGTGGGTTGCCATTCCTTTCTCCAGGGGATCTTCCCGACCTAGGGATTGAACTCCGGTCTCTGGCATTGCAGGCAGGTGCTTTACCGCCTGAGCCATCAGGGAATTAATGGTCCATAAACTCTTTTTTCAGATTTAACGTTCTATTAAGAGAATCAGAAGCTGTGTGTGAAAGGGCTTTCTTAACTATTTGGACCCAGAGAATGACAAAATAATAATTCATCATGAAGCATTAGAATCCCCTATTATGTTTTCTTAAAAAGGAGCGGTAAACACAATTTTTAAAACTATTACCCTGTTTTAGTTTTCATGGACAAGTTTCCAAAATGACAGTGCAAACCTGGCCGTGACTGTGTTGTCACTTAGAGTGTTAAATTTTTTTTTAAAAGAAAAAAAACCACCAAAAATAGTGAACATGATTACTAATAAAATAGTCATTCATCTGTTTCATGCAGAAAATAAGACTGGACAGGCAATGAAGATATGAGAGATGAATGAGAGGGAATTTAAAGGAAGCCTGGGACAAAATGGATTGGAGGCTTGAGCCTGTTCTGATAAAAGGGGACTTTTTTTTCCCCCCTGTATAGCATGTTTGTTAGCAAGAAATCAGCCTGATGGTCATCAGAGATGCCTTTCCCCACGTAATTGATGCCTTTCCTCTTAATCAGTAGAGACTGTTTCCCATCTCTATTTTAAAGCAGACACTGTGCCCCTTCTGGGGAGACAGTGCCTCCTAGCCCCATGGAACCCACCTCTGAGAGAGACGAGTGCCACACAAATTCAGTGTGCATGTGAGTCACCTGTCTTGTTCAAATGCGCACCTGACTGTGGAGTCTGCATCTTAAACTCTGGTCAGGCAGAGCCTCCAGGTATTTGGATATCATCAGCAAGTCTGGAGGATGATGCAGGAAAATACTCGGGCAGGTGCCAGGGAAATTATGGCAGATTGTGGGGCCTCCTGGAGGGGGGCAATTAAGCAGAAAGGGCATCTCCATAGAAACCAAGACACAAATAGGAGTTGGCCAAGCAATGCGACCAAAGGGAAGAAATATGCTCCATGCCGAGACTGAGAGCAGTGGAGGGGGTGGGGGTAGGGGGAGAAGCCACTTGAGGAGTTTGCACATCTTTGCAGGGACAATGGGGGCACTACAGAAGGCTTTAAGCATGTGAGATATGTGATCAAGTTCTAGAAAGTCCACTCTGGCTGCAGCATGACTATATTAATCCAGATAACAGCGGAGACAGTGTGACTGGCCAAGACGGGTACTTAGTCACTCAGACCCCCTCCAGGCTCCTCTGTCCATGGGATTCTCCAGGCAAGAAAACTGGAGTGGGTTATCATTCCCTTCTCCAGGGGATCTTCCCGACCGAAGGATCGAACCCAGGTTTCCTGCATTGCAGGCAGTTCTTTGCTGTCCGAGCCACCAGGGAAGACGCCAATCAAGATAGACATTATCGTAATTCTTATACATGATGGTAATGTCAGTAAAGACAGTCCTTTCATTCAACCCTGTCTTTATTGAAATTCTCACGTTTCCTGACTAGGATAGGACCGAGTGCCATTAGAACACGGCTTGAAATTTGTCAGCACAAATGCAATTGACGTTTTCACCTATGTTTGTTTCCTAGAGCTGCCATAGCGGAGCACTCCCAACTGAGCTGCTTAAAACAATCGGAATGGATTCCCTTGCAGTTCTGGAGGCTGGGAGTCTGAAGTCCAATTTGGTGTCAGCAGAGTGATGCTCTCTGAAGCCTCTATGGGAGCTCTCCTTCCTCGCCTCCTCTAACTGATTGCAAGCGTCTGGGAGATAGGCGTATCACCCTCATCCCTGCTTCTCTCTTTACATGAACTTCTCGCCTGTGTGTCTGTGTCCAAATTTCCCTCTCCTTATACAAACATCAATCATTGGATTACGGCTCACCCTAAATCTAGTAGGACTTCATTTTACATCGGCAAAGTCCCTATTTCCAAAGGAAGCCACATTCAGAGGTTGGAGGGGGAGGAGGAGGGGGAATGGGGGATGAGGACTTCAGAATATCTGTTTGACACAGCTTAAGCCCTGACACCTCTTTTTATCAACTGCCTTAAAAAAAATTCTGTATATACATTTTTTTCATCTAATTTGCACATTGATAAACAAAAAGGAGCTTAGTAATCGTGACGATGAATTTGAAGCAGCTTGAAATAAAGGTCAAAAGCAGTATAAATAAGAAATAAAAAGACTTTAGAGGGAATAAGTTTAAAACATCTGCCGGCTACAGAAAGCACGTGTACCCGAGCATGGTCTTAGTTGAAAATGGTGGTGTAACAGCCCCTCCCATCCACCCCCCAACTCTGGGCTCCCCACTCACAAAGCCAAACACGATTTCAAGGGAGGCTTTGATGGAATTTGAAAGTTAATAAAATCCCTATTAGTGCAACTTATAGCACATTATAAACTGCCGAAAGCAAATGCTTTTTTCGATTTCCCATTTTCTCCATTTTATTCTCCTTTGTTTATTAATTCTTTTCTGATGCACCCCCCCCCCCGCCCCCACCATGATCACAGATAATGATCATCAGGCACGTTTGTACTTTTTTTAACCTGTAAGAAACAGGCTGTGGGACAGCCCGACAAGCCTCAGGAGAATGACAGAAATAAGTCAGGATGACCTGTGTATTCTTTAACTGAAGTACTGATTTTCAACAACTAAATAAATCCAACTAGCTTAGAGCATTTCATTGAAGAAGCTATTACTAACTGCTAAGTTCATTAGAACCCATAATATCTCATGATAAACAAAACGATCTTTAGGTCGTCACCGAGTAGCTAGTAGGAAGGTAATTCAGTCTTGTGTAAAAGTTAAAAAGCAATGATTGTCTGAGTGTAATCTGTTCAACTACAACCACAGAATCGACCTTATTTAAAATGCAGACCTGCCTGCAGGCTAGTGAATCACAGTCTCTAGGACCCTAGCCTGGAAATACACATTTTAGCAAACCTCTCAGATAATGTTTGTACACTAATAGAGAGGATGAAAAGGCACTTGAGAAATGATTTGCTGTTGTTATTGTTTAGTCGCTAAGTGTCCGACTCTTTTGCAACCCCATGGATTGTAGCTTGCCAGGCTCCTCTGTTCATGGGATTTCCCAGACAAGAATACTGGTGTGGGTTGTCATTTCCTTCTCCAGAGGGTCTTCCTGACTCCAGGGATCAAGCCCAGGGCTCCTGCATTGGCAGGGGGACTCTACCACTGAGCCACCAGGGAAGCCCTGGCAAATGATACTTGACATCAAATAGCTTACACTCTAGTGAAAACAAAATAAATATGAATTGGCAGTGAGTGATTGAAAGTGGATTACAACTTATTGTGCAATTATGTGGCACACGAAAATATTTTTACCGTATAGTAACAGCTAAGTAAAAGTTATTTGTATTTTGTATGCTTTTCTGTTTGAGTGTTACAGTCACAATTTAAACAACCTACGTAGGGAAAGGGAAAAAAACAGACCTCTTAATTGCCATCAGAAGACAAAAGAAACCTGGATATCCAGAAGCAGTAGGTTTAGCAAAAAAGGGTTAAAAACAATAATACATACACAGTTGACCCAGAGCTTATACCTTGCGAATGGGGCAGAGGCAGAGCTGAAATGCACGGTGAGGAAGAGGCAGAAGAGGCAAAACAAAGCATTGGTGGGACTTCGCGGACGCCCAGCAGTGGAGACTCTGCCTTCTAATGCAGGCGGCAAGGTTTGATCTCTGATGGGATCTAAGGTCCCACATGCCACAGGGCGTGGCCAAAATTTTTAAAAACAGAGACACAATTGATAACAGGAGGGCAATAGGGAACTAGAAGGTGTACTGAGCATCCGGAAGCTCTGAGCATTACTGGCGCAAGCAGAATTGTTATCCAGCTCTGTGGCTAATCAGCAGTTGCTTCCTCTAGTAGGGAATACATTTTCACACCGCAGAGACTTGGAAATGGAGGGAGGCTGAGCTCTCAACTGCCCTCATTCATGCCTAACCTAAACTAAGGCACCCACAATCAGTGTCACTTACAGAGCTGCCAGCCTTGGATTCCCCTGAGTGGGGCTCCCCTGACCTTCCTCCTCAAGCTCTCCCAGTTTGCTTCCTGCTTCTGAGCCTTTGGGCTTGCCTGGTGGCTCAGAGGTTAAAGCCTCTGCCTGCAATGTGGGAGACCTGGGTTCAATCCCTGGGTCAGGAAGATCCCCTGGAGAAGGAAATGGCAACCCACTCCAGTATTCTTGCCTGGAGAATCCCATGGATGGAGGAGCCTGGTGGGCTACAGTCCACGGGGTTGCAAAGAGTCGGACGTGACTGAGTGACTTCACTCTGAGCCTTTGCCCTTGCCCTTTACCAAGCCTAGAATGCTTTCTCCCTATCTGTCCTTGTCTAGAGCCTTCTGGCTATTCAAGTCTCAGAACAAAGGCTTTATTCTCAGGAAGTACTCCTCATCGTCCTAAAATCACCATCCCTATCCTCCAAGGGACTAGCTAGCAGGAAATCAGTTGTGTCTACTTGACTGGCTTGTTCACCGTCTACTTCCCAGTTTTGCTTCCCTGGTGGCTCAGCTGGTATAGAATCCGCCTGGAATGCCGGAGACCTGGGTTCGATCCCTGTGGGTTGGGAAGATCCCCTGGAGAAGGGAAAGGCTGCCCACTCCAGTACTCTGGCCTGGAGAGTCCATGGGGTCGAAAAGAGTCGGACACGACGGAGCGGCTTTCACTTTCACTTCCCCTTTTGTGGTCAAACTCCCCCTGAGCTCAGACCTTACAGGCTTGTTCTCCACCCTTGCCAGTCCCTGGACCCCTAGGGCAGAGCAGTTGAGGACACCAAAGCTGAAGGAAGGAAAGGTGGTTGCCTAAATTCCCAGCACTAAGAAGTAAGCAAGTAGCCTCTGCAATCCAAACCTTCTTACTCTACACCTCATTCATCACATTGTTTGATAGTAATAATTTTTTAAAAAGTTAGACCATAATTAGATCACACATACTAGGCTTTTAAATTCTGCCTCTTTTATTTTTTTTTTTTTCTATAAAAATATTTATCTTTAACAATAAACCTGGCAGTCCGGTGGTTAGGACTCTGCATTTCCACTGCAGGGGGCGTGGGTTCGATACCTGGTCGGGGAACTAAGATCCTGCAAGCCACGCAGAATGGCCAGAAAAAACCCCAAATGATAAACCTCCATACTGAAAAGTTTGGAAGCGCAGAGGGGGAGGCTGGAGGAGCGCCCTGAGGGCTCAGCGCTGCCCCAAGCATCCTGCGGGTGCCCGTCTTTCTCTTCGCCTTTCCGGGTTCCCTGCGCTGCTCCGGCTCTTGGAAGAGGCCGTGCAAGCCCCGCCCCCTCCCCGACTCCCTCCTATCCCCTGGCTCGGTCTCCAGCATTCCCGCAGACCATTCTCAGAGATTTCGCCCGACACCACCCACAGTGCCAGCTTCAGTGTGAAACCTCCCCACATCCACCGGCACGTTCTCATACTTGAAATTTTACGGTTCAGAAGTGAGGTCTTGGGACTTGCCTGGTGGTCCCAGGGTTCAGCCCTGGGTTTCCACTGCAGGGGGCCTGGGTTCAATCCCTGGTGAGGGATTAGGGCCCCACATGCCAGGCAGCTTGGCCAAAAAAAAAAAAAAAAAAAAAACGATTTAAAAATAAAGGAGAATAACAAATCATTTTCAGTGAACTCTTAGAACATCCACTCAACCTCCAGGTTTGGAATGTCCACGTGGAGCGCCATCCCGCCCGGAGACCCGGGACACACCCTCCAGGGATGCTCTTCGGGGCCAGCCCCTCGGCAGGGCCGCCGGGCTCCTCCCCAGCCTCTCCTCCACAACCGCTCCTCTTTCATCTGCTCACACTGCAGCCAGTCTGACTGCTTTTGATGCTAATTTTCGCTCGTCTCTTCTTAGAAACCTTTCTATCCCTTGCCCACACTGCCACCAGAGTGCTCAGATTTTTATTGTTCAAAGATAGAATTCCTGCTCTGCTCTAAAGGCTTTTGGGGGTCTCCAGTTGCCCCTAGAGTCAAATAAAATCTGAAAAACCACCTGCCAGAGCCAAAGGAAAAAAAAATCGAGTGAGCATTTGTTCCTTTTTTTTCCTTCAAGATTTACCTGTTTGTTTGTTTGTTTGGGCTGCACCGGATCTCCACTGCTGCAGGGCTCGAGTCCTCTAGTTGCAGTAAGCAGGGCTACACTTCCTCGCAGTGCGCCAAACTCGACCTCCAGAGCACCGGATCAGTAGCTACAGAGCACAGGCTTGGCTGCCCCAGGGCATGTGGGATATTTCCCGACCAGGGAGAGAACCTGGGTCCCCTACATGGGCAGGTGGATTCTTCACCACTAGACTGCCAGGGAAGCCCTGCCCATTTGATCTTATTCCCAGATAGGAGAGGGGTGTGTGGGGGAACAGTGCCCAGGAGGAGATGCCACTGGAGCTGTCCACGTGGGGAAGAGGACAGATGGGAGTGTGTGTGTGTGTGTGTGTGTGTGTGCACACGCGCGCGAGCGCACGCGCACTCCTGGCATCCAGTGAGGAGCGAGCAGGGATGGTCTTAACATCCTTCAACGCACAGAACAGCCCCTAACAAAAAAGAAATATCCGGTCCCCAGTGCCAAAGGTGCTGAGGATGAGAAATATTGTCTATCAATTTCTACAAGTTAACATCTACTCTTCTGAAGTTTATTAATAAAATATCCTAATCAAGAGAAAATAGCAAGTCAAACAAAGATACACACTCCTGCAAACTAGCTAACCCTTGGTGGCTGGGTGGGTTGGCTAGAAACTGCTGAGACAACTCTGAAAGGATATGCAGGAGCCCTTTGGCCTATTTCTCAGTTTTGGAAAATTTTCTGAACAATAACTGACATCATACCTAAAACATGGTAGGTACTTAGTGAAGGTTAGTTATTTCTATAATTTTATAGGCCACTAGATAGAAGTCCAAGCATCCATACAGTAAAATAAATACCATATTTTTACATAAGCATCGTCACTGTTAAATATTTTTTTCCTGTTTAGATTGTTTCATCATGGTCACTTTGAAGTTTTAAGAAAGTCCTCCAATACAACCTTTGGACTTACAGATGATAGATCTGTTAAAAAAGACAA
>SJXQ01006903.1:67014-127109 GCA_006408695.1 Aepyceros melampus | reverse complement strand
GGGGGGCGGGGGTGGAGGGAGGGAGAAGGAGATGGAGACACGGCCAGAGTGAAACCAGGAGCCCCCACCACCCTGACTTTCTTAGCAGGACAAAAAGGGGGAAAGAAGGGCCACCAGAAATTTTATTAGAGCTCTCAGGTGAGATAGGACATCAGTGTTCTAAAATTGCAATGCCTTCCAATAGCCCAACATTAACTACATAGGAAATATGTTTCCAAAAATAGCACCCATGTAAAATGCAAATAAATTATTATAAATGCACTCCCCAAGGCATATGCAAAACCCAAATGAAGAATCCTGCTCGTGTCCTGAAGGACATGAAGGAAGAATTACTCCTAGGTGAGAAGTCTCCCCAGTCTTTCCATGAATGTGATACAATTCCAGTTAAAGTGCCAGGGAGAGTCCTTGAGGAATGTAACAAATTAAGAACTAGCCCTTCCATTTATCATAAAGAGAAACGGCTGAGCAGAACGAAGAGTTAATGATACAGGCCTCAAAACAGCTGAGAATACGCTATTTGTTGAAAGTGGTATTTCAATTCAATGGAAACAAGGTAGATAACTCTATAAGCAGCTTTGAGGGACTTCCCTCCTGGTCCACTGGTTAAGAATTCAATGCAAGGGACCCGGGTTCGATCCCTGCTTGGGGAACTAACTAAGCTCCTACATGCCTGCCGTGGGGAGCCAGCGCACAATGACACAGGCAGCAACGAGAGGAGACTCGGCTCCTGAAGAACAAAGGCTGGATCCAGAGCAAGGTCTGACCCAAGGTTTGAAGCGGCGCTGACAGAAGCGCCACGGCCTTTCGTCAAATCCCTCTCTTTTTTATAAGTATAGATACTTTATTTTTTCGGCTGCATCGAGTCTTAGTTTTGGCTCTCAGGCTCTTCTTGCGGCAAGCTTGATTCTCTCTACTTGAGGCCCAAGGTTTCTTTTGCCCTGCAGCATGTGGAATGTTAGTTCCCTGACCAGGATCGAACCCACATCCCATGCATTGGAAGGATTCTTAACACTAGACCATCAGGGCAGTACCCTCTTGTTTTTGAGTGTGTGGAGGGACATATCTGATTCCAGCATACCTCTTCCCTCTACACCCTGCCATCTGCGAGGTATGATGCAAGGCCCAGGAAAGACTGCAGGAAAAACCATGAGAGAAAGGTTTATGGCTCCCCTGGAAGTCACGCATCCAACCTTTCAAGCTCACCTTTGCTGAAGCCCAAGTGCTAATTATTCCATCCTCCCAAACGAGAGTGCTCCAGACCACCATCCGCAGTTGACTTCTCACCTGTCCTTTATCCTCCCTATTCAAGCTGTCATCAATCCTAGCCCATTTTTCTTCAAGGTGACCTTTGGGTTTAACCTTCCTCAAATTCCTCTGCCAACAGAGCATGTAATTTCAGTCTAACTGTATTGTAAAGGTCTTCCAGTGGGGCTGCCTCTTGCTTTCAGTCTGCCTGTAAAACACCAGTTCCTTGACATTCATTCCTCTGCTGAAGAACTTGTCGATCTCTCTCCATTGCCCATGCAAACAGGTCTGTACCCCACATTTTTTGGCTCACTGGTATAACAGGTCTCTGATTGGCCTACGGATCCCCTCAAACGGAACCGCGCATACATCCGGGGCATGACCCCCGCCCCTCATTGCGACCTTTCCCCCAGACTAGCTGCTGTATCATCCAGAGCCAATCTTCATCCTCAGCTTCATCACAACCCTCCGGGGATATTTTTAAATCTGTCAAATTTAGGGTGGTCATTGAAATGCTAGAATAATCAGCTTTATCTTCTTCAATAGTAAAAGTTCTGATGTAATGATCTAAGTCTCAAAGAATTACACTATATAGACACAAGATGGGTTAATGGAGGAACTTTGTATAAAATTCTCTTATGCCTTTTTTGTCTACTACCTTCACTATTTACTTAAATGTGTACTTAAACAAGCTCCTTCACTTCTCTAAGCTGAGGTTTCTTATTTGGGGAAGAGAGAATAATACTGCTACGTACCCTACAGGCTTTTTTTTTTTTTTTTTTAGTAAAAGTTGAATTGTTGTTTAGTCACTAAGTCATGATTCACTCTTTTTCGATCCCATGGACTGTAGCCCACCAGGCTCCTCCAACCATGGAATTTCCCAGGCAAGAATACTGGACCGGGTTGCCATTTCCTTCTTCAGGGGATCTTCCCGACCCACAGATGAAACCCAAGGCTCTTGCACTGGTCCGTGGATTCTTTACCACTGAGCCACCTGGGAAGCCCATAAAATTGAATAATACAGGCAAATAGCTACTTCAGTGGATGTCACATCCGGAAGACTCAGGAAAACTGAGTCTTCTCCATCCGTCTCCCCCGACCAGCATTCCCAGAATGAGAAGGGCAGGGCAGGAAAGTGCCGGTTGCTCCACCCTGAAGGTCCGGTTCACGTGGGCACGTGCTTCACCCCAAAAACAGAAGCCCGCCTAGAAACACTCACAGCTGCTGCTGGCTAAGAATAACAGGCCAAAACCCCACCCAGCATCAGGCGGTTAGAAACAGGACCGTTTTGCTGAGCTCTTCAGAGAAAGGAAAAAGGTAACAGGCAGAGAAAGGAAACTAAAAGAAAAAGAGGAAATGAATCACTTTCTGAGCTTCAGACCTCAACAAACACAGAGCAGGCTGGTGAATGAGGGCGGAAGGTGGGGGAGGCGGTCAGTTCGTGGGCAGGTGACTTTTTTTTAATCTGTCTCTTGGGAAACATGCAAGAGCAAATATCCAAATTTCTGTGACTAAATAAAATTCTGGCGGGAAAGGAGCGTGGGATCGGAAACCAAGAGTCTCGCCGGCTCCTTTGCAGGCCTCCAGGACTCTTGGAGGGGACCCGGAGGGAGCCCCGGGCTCAGCACCTGACTCTGCCAGAGCAGGTCCCACGGGAGGCCTGGAAGCCCCGACGCAGATTCTGTCGGTTTTCCCATCGTTGCTCAGTCATCGGCTTTGGCTCCTGAGTGTAGAAAGAGTTCCAGGTTTGAGAGTCAGAAATCCACTCTGCCACTTAAAACCTAACGTCTTCTTAGGCAAAGGACTTTCCTGCTGCTGCTGCTAAGTCGCTTCAGTCGTGTCCGACTCTGTGCGACCCCATGGACGGCAGCCCACAGGCTCCCCCGTCCCTGGGATTCTCCAGGCAAGAACACTGGAGTGGGTTGCCATTTCCTTCTCCAATGCAGGAAAGTGAAAAGTGAAAGGGAAGTCGCTCAGTCGTGTCCGACTCTTAGCGACCCCATGGACTGCAGCCTACCAGGCTCCTGCACCCATGGGATTTTCCAGGCAAGAGTACTGGAGTGGGTTGCCATTGCCTTCTCCGAAGGACTTTCCTAGGTTCCAGATAGTCCATCTGTTAAATGCCAGTCCTAAATCCCTGTCTCCTGGAGAAGAGCATGGCTACCTACTCCTGTATTCTTGCCTGGGAAACCCCATGGGCAGAGGAACCTGGGATCAGTCTATGGAGTCACAAGGAGTCAGACACGACTAAACAGCGACAACAACAACCCTATGCCTACTTTGTAAGTTTTGGAGACAAATAAGTGAGACAGTAGATTTGGTTTTCCCATCGTTGCTCAGTCATCGGCTTTGGCTCCTGAGTGTAGAAAGAGTTCCAGGTTTGAGAGTCAGAAATCCACTCTGCCACTTAAAACCTAACGTCTTCTTAGGCAAAGGACTTTCCTGCTGCTGCTGCTAAGTCGCTTCAGTCGTGTCCGACTCTGTGCGACCCCATGGACGGCAGCCCACAGGCTCCCCCGTCCCTGGGATTCTCCAGGCAAGAACACTGGAGTGGGTTGCCATTTCCTTCTCCAATGCAGGAAAGTGAAAAGTGAAAGGGAAGTCGCTCAGTCGTGTCCGACTCTTAGCGACCCCATGGACTGCAGCCTACCAGGCTCCTGCACCCATGGGATTTTCCAGGCAAGAGTACTGGAGTGGGTTGCCATTGCCTTCTCCGAAGGACTTTCCTAGGTTCCAGATAGTCCATCTGTTAAATGCCAGTCCTAAATCCCTGTCTCCTGGAGAAGAGCATGGCTACCTACTCCTGTATTCTTGCCTGGGAAACCCCATGGGCAGAGGAACCTGGGATCAGTCTATGGAGTCACAAGGAGTCAGACACGACTAAACAGCGACAACAACAACCCTATGCCTACTTTGTAAGTTTTGGAGACAAATAAGTGAGACAGTAGATTTTAAAAATGTATTGTGTAAACTGTAATGGACATATATGATTGATTAGTATTGTTAGGACAGCAGTTCATCAATTAGAACGTGGTTCAGTTCAGTTCAGTCGCTCAGTTGTGTCCGACTCTTCGCGATCCCATGAATCGCAGCACGCCAGGCCTCCCTGTCCATCACCATCTCCTGGAGTTCACTCAGACTCACGTCCATTGAGTCCGTGATGCCATTCAGCCATCTCATCCTCGGTCGTCCCCTTCTCCTCCTGCCCCCAATCCCTCCCAGCATCAGGGTCTTTTCCAGTGAGTCAACTCTTCGCATTAGGTGGCCAAAGTATTGGAGTTTCAGCTTTAGCATCATTCCATCCAAAGAAATCCCAGGGCTGATCTCCTTCAGAATGGACTGGTTGGATCTGCTTGCAGTCCAAGGGACTCTCAAGAGTCTTCTCCAACACCACACTTCAAAAGCATCAATTCTTCGGCGCTCAGCCTTCTTCACAGTCCAACTCTCACATCCATACATGACCACAGAAAAAACCATAGCCTTGACTAGATGGACCTTAGTTGGCAAAGTAACGTCTCTGCTTTTGAATATACTCTCTAGGTTGGTCATAACTTTTCTTCCAAGGAGTAAGCGTCTTTTAATTTCATGGCTGCAGTCACCATCTGCAGTGATTTTGGAGCCCAAAAAAATAAAGTCTGACGCTGTTTCTACTGTTTCCCCATCTATTTCCCATGAAGTGATGGGGCCAGATGCCATGATCTTCGTTTTCTGAATGTTGAGCTTTAAGCCAACTTTTTCACTCTCCTCTTTCACTTTCACTGAGAGGCTTTTTAGCTCCTCTTCACTTTCTGCCCTAAGGGTGGTGTCATCTGCATATCTGAGGTTATTGATATTTCTCCTGGCAATCTTAGCTAAATACAAATAAGTTCATATGTAACCACACTGGTTAAACAACTGAAAATCAACAATGAAAAGAAAACCTTTAAAATAGCCAGAGAAAAACAATACCTTAAACATAAGTAAGAGTGACTAGATTCTTTTTGTCAGGAATAGTGGGAGCCAGGAGACTTGAATGGCATTATTAAAGTGAAGACAGAAATAAAAAGAAAACCTGTCAGCCCAGGCTTCTATATCTAATGTATATATCCTCAAAATAAAATTTGAAAAAATATTCTCATGTAAGTGTCAGCTGAACTAATTCATTGTCATCAGATCTGCACTGTGGGAAATTCTAAAAGACATTGTTCTAGTTAATAAGAAATAATAGTAGTAGAAATCTGGATCCGTATGAAATAAAGACAGTATAAAGAACACTGAATATGATGTAACAGTGAGTGAATATAAAATATGGTAGTTTTCTTTTCTTTATAATATCCTAAAATAAAAGAAGAAAAACTAATTATATTAAAATGTGAGATTTTAAATGCTTGTTTATTATACCACTTCACACTTGACCCTTTACACATCCTTTTTCCCATTTTTTACTTCTTCATATCTTTAAACTTCACATTCTACACCTTACAAAATTTGCAAGGTTATTAGTGAAGTCGCTTAGTCATGTCCAACTGTGGCTCCATGGACTGTAGCCTATCAGGCTCCTCCATCCATGGGATTTTCCAGGCAAGAGTACTGGAGTGGATTGCCATTATTCTTGCCCCCAAACAAAAGGGACAAATGAAAAAGTGATAGATGTAAACCTAACAATATCAATAATTACATTAAATATAAATTGATTAAACACTAATTAAAAGGCAGAGATTGTTAAACTGGATATAAAAGTTGAGAGCCACATATATCCTGTTGTAAGAGATGCAGTTTAAATAGAAAAATATAATCAGATTGAAAGAAAAGAATGGAAAAAATAAATACTATGCAAACAGCATGTATAAAAAGGTAGTATGGTTATATTAATACTAATATGAGACAAAATATCAAGACAAAGAGTACCACAAAAGGTAAACAGGAATATTTAATGAGAATAAAAGATACAATTCAGTAAGAAGTTGTACTGATCCTAAATATGTGTGTGTGTGTGTATATATATACATATATGTAAAATTAAATAGAGTCTCAAAATTCATAAAGCAAAACTGAAAAAACTAAAGGAGAAATAATCAAATCCAAAATAATAATGGAGTTTTAAGTATAAGTCTGAGTTCCATAACATACCAGGCAAAAAAAGGAAACAGTCATTATCTAGTTCTGTCTGGTTCAGTTCAGTTCAGTTCAGTCACTCAGTCGCGTCCAACTCTTTGCGACCCCATGAATAGCAGCACGCCAGACCTCCCTGTCCATCACCAACTCCCAGAGTTCACTCAGACTCACGTCCATCAAGTCCGTGATGCCATCCAGCCATCTCATCCTCGGTCGTCCCCTTCTCCTCCTGCCCCCAATCCCTCCCAGCATCAGAGTCTTTTCCAATGAGTCACCCCTTCGCATGAGGTGGCCAAAGGACTGGAGCTTCAGCTTTAGCGTCATTCCTTCCAAAGAACTCCCAGGGCTGATCTCCTTCAGAATGGACTGGTTGGATCTCCTTGCAGTCCAAGGGACTCTCAAGAGTCTTCTCCAACATCGCTTCTCAAAAGCGTCAATTCTTCGGCGCTCAGCCTTCTTCACAGTCCAACTTTCACATCCATACATGACCGTAGTGGAGGGTAACCTGGATGAACAGATTTTTCTAGCACTGAATTCTGAGAGGGATTCATGATGCATATATTTAAAGACACTTCCTTATGGATTAAGTTTCTGAAATGATAGAGAATCTTCAAATGGACTTCCTTGTTTTACATTTTTTATAAAAGAAAATTTAAAAAATACATTTAATTTCTGTTTGAAAATAGATTTAGATAGCATTGTTTTACTTTTTAAGTTTATTTATTTTAACACAAAAATAGGATTTAGAACAGCTGAAAATAATAGCATGGCCCTCAGAAACTTTCTTTAAATTCAGGTGGTTTAGTAAAGCATTTAAGTTCGTCAGTATGAGGCTGAATTTGCAAACTGGTTTCTGATGTCCTATTTTCTAATTAAAAAGAAATCTGTGTGTTTTAGGTTATAGAGATGCAGGTGGCATTTCATTATGAAAATTCAGGCACTCTGTTTGTATTTGTGTCCATATGGAGCACCATCCCACTTGTGCATGGAGGTGGCCTTAGGGGTGCCTTTGGGTAGGGCCAAATTTTTTTTCTTAAAATAGTGCTTTGAAATTTGTCAAGCACTTGGACAGAGCAGGAGGGCACTTGGCGCCAGGAGGGAAAAAAGCATTGAAAAGGGAGGTAGAAGAACACTGGATGAATTTGGCTGACTTCACAGCGTTGCCTGGGGTCTGCTCTGGTTTGGAATATGAATTAGGCGGTTTGTGATTGGTACACATTATTTTATCACACAAAGGAAATTGGTAGATTTTTTTCCCTCTTGCTATTCGTAAATGTAAAATGTAAATGAAATCAGTGGTATATTTGCTTGCATAGTTACTAAACATTATAGCTTCTCATAGTCAAGAGGAGATTAAATTTCAAGATGACCTAGAGGAAAATATGCCAAATCAGGAGCAACATCAAAGATTTTGTTTTTTAAGTAGCATATTCAAAGGTAAGAGTTCTGAGCCAATAATTAACTTAGATATTTCAGCTGAAATACTGATTTTCTCCTAGGAAATACTTTTAGATAGTCTCCTTTAAATTGTATTATTTTTATTTAAGTATGACAGTTGCATAGAAAGCTCAGCAACTTTAATCCAGCACATTCTGAATGGTTTGTAATATATATTCCAGAACAAAAAAAGTACCATAGAATTTTCTATGACTTTATATTTTCATCCCCAAAGGACATATAAAAAACCTGTATGTGAGGGTTTTTTTTTTTTTCCAGTAAGACAATATAATGAACTAATCTTTCTCTCAAGGGTTGACATTTTGGGTTACTATTATCAAACTGGGAAATATAAATGGTCTGGTTTATTGAGTTTCTCTTCTAAATGAAGGTACTTCCTCATGCACACAGTATAATAAGAGTACATAAATTATGTTTATTTTGTGACAAGATCCATACAGAAATGTTTAAATTGCTTCAAGTAAATATTAACTGTCACTTATTTAGCCATTGCAAAACTTATATAATATTTAACATCTATTCAGGTATAGTTGTATGGTTGAAGCAGTCTAATTTCAGTGCTATCAGTTCTCATTTTTGGCTGAGGTTACTTACAGCTCTATTTTGTGTATCATCTTGTTTTGTAAATAGGTGAAATTTGTTGACATATTAAACTAGTAATCAGGAATAGCTAATTCCTTCTCTAATTAATGAACAAAGAACCACCTAGTTTTATGTCCCTAAAGTGCACCCCACTCCAGTACTCTTGCCTGGAAAATCCTATGGATGGAGGAGCCTGGTAGGCTGCAGTCCATGGGGTCGCTGAGAGTCGAATACGACTGAGCGACTTGACTTTCACTTTTCACTTTCATGCACTGGAGAAGGAAATGGCAACCCACTCCAGTGTTCTTGCCTGGAGAATCCCAGGGACGGGGGAGCTTGGTGGGCTGCCGTCTATGGGGTCGCACAGAGTCGGACACGACTGAAGCGACTTAGCAGCAGCAGCAGCAGCAAAGTGTGCATCACTTCATGGCAAATAGATGGGGAAACAGTGATTTTGGGGGGCTCCAAAATCACTGCAGATGGTGACTGAAGCCATGAAATTAAAAGACACTTACTCCTTGGAGAAAAGTTATGACCAACCTAGACAGCATATTCAAAAGCAGAGACATTACTTTACAACAAAGGTCTGTCTAGTCAAAGCTCTGGTTTTTCTGGTAGTCATGTATGGATATGAGAGTTGGACTGTGAAGAAAGCTGAGTGCCGAAGAATTGATGCTTTTGAACTGTGGTGTTGGAGAAGACTCTTGAGAGTCCCTTGGACTACGAGGAGATCCAGCCAGTCCATCCTAAAGGAGATCAGTCCTGGGTGTTCATTGGAAGGACTGATGCTGAAGCTGAAACTCCAATACTTTGGCCACCTAACGAGATGAACTGACTCATTTGAAAAGACCCTGATGCTCGGAAAGATTGAAGGTGGGAGGAGAAGGGGATGACAGAGGAAGAGATGACTGGATGGCATCACCAACTCAATGGACATGAGTTTGAGTGAACTCAGAGTTGGTGATGGACAGGGAGGCTTGACATGCTGCGGTCCATGGGGTTGCAAAGAGTTGAACATGGCTGAGCGACTGAACTGAACTGAAAGTGTGCATATGTCCAAGGGATGGGGAAGGCTGTGTATATGTCATAGGGGGCAGAGAAGATGATCCATTGCATGGTGTGGAAAAAAAGTATTAGAACTTTTCTTTTTATACTATTAGTTTTAGCATTATCCTATCCTACAATTTCTAATTTTGAGTGTATTTTATAATGTGTATAATATAATAGTGGAGTAATATTTCATTGGTGATGCTTCATATCCCTACTTATTCTTTTTAGTCTCTTTTGCTGAGCTTTATTATTTGAATCGGAGAAGGCAATGGCACCCTACTCCAGTACTCTTGCCTGGAAAATCCCATGGATTGAGTAGCCTGGAAGGCTGCAGTCCATGGGGCCGCTGAGGGTTGGACACGACTGAGCAACTTCACTTTCACTTTTCACTTTATAGTGGATGGCTGCGTTCTTAAAGCACTTCTTTTACCTTTCTATATTTGACCTGTTTTAACTCTCCAACTCCTTAAACCTGTTGGACATTTTCAGTATTCGTAAATACTTATACGGACTGTGGTTCTCCCTAAGTAAATCCTTGTATTTGTGTGTGTGTGTGTGTGTGTGTGTGCTCAGTTGTGTCTGACTCTTTGGGACCCCATGGACTGTAGCCCACCAACTCCTCTGTTCATGGGGTTTCCCAATGGAGTGGGTTATCATTTCCTCCTCCAGGATATCTACCTGACCCAGGAATAGGAAACCAGTGTCTCCTGTATCTCCTGAATTGGCAGGCAGATTCTTTACCACTGAGTCACCTGGGAAGCCAAGGAAATCCTTCCATTCCACAACTGAAGGGTGGAAAGGAGCCCATGATTTGTTTCCTGCCTCTCTGGATCCTTTAGACCATCTGCTCCTTGCCTCCAGTCTGCTGGAAGACAGCATCCTGGATGCTTAAAGCTGCCCTAGACTTAGATTTGTGATCCTTCCCAACTTTATATTTTGCTACTGCTGACCTTTTTGCCTGTCAGTCATACCCCCTTTATCCTTGGTCCCTTAACTGGGGATCATCACACGTTTGCTTTTTAGATGAAGAGTTTGTAGGGAAAATTTTAATTCTCGGTATCAGTGGAAATGTAGTGAGGACTTATCATGTTTCATGGTCTATAAATTAGAGAGCCTGAAAGGTGTAAACATTAAAAGAGAAATGGGAAAAAATAAGAGGAAGGGCATGGGAGTGACAGCGAGAGAGAAAGGACAACCTGGGGGAGGAGACAGAGGTAGAGATGAGGTACATACATAGAAAGACAGGTGGATGGAAACATAGATAAAGGCATCAGTTCAGTTCAGTCGTGCAGTCGTCTCCAACTCTTAGCGACCCCATGAATCACAGCACACCAGGCCTCCCTGTCCATCACCAACTCCCGGAGTTCACCCAAACTGATGTGTATCAAGTCAGTGATGCCATCCAGCCATCTCATCCTCTGTTGTCCCCTTCTCCTCCTGCCCCCAATCCCTCCCAGCATCAGAGTCTTTTCCAATGAGTCAACTCCTCGCATGAGGTGGCCAAAGTACTGGAGTTCAGCTTTAGCATCATTCCTTCCAAAGAACACCCAGGACTGATCTCCGAGAAGACCAATTTTATGATATGATGATCTAAACTATAAAATTAATTTCCAGTTATCACTGCCTTTATCTTCCTGAAGACTATGTATCAGCTGTAATCACACAGACATAGTTAGTGCTGCAGTATTTCAGGTTCACTGACAGCCAAGCAACTTTCAGATCCATACACCAAATATCACCATTCTGTACTACCTGAAAAATCTTAGCTTTTCCTTCTTTAGTGAGGAAATTTGTGCTTGTTATATTTTATTCTGTTCTTGGGTATCCTGTATCTTGGTCTTATCCAAGAGAGGTTACCATTATAACCAGAGGGAACTGAACCTGAGGGGCAGCCAACTGAATTAATTTATAATTCCCTTACTGGCAAACTCTGATTTTATTTTTACATTTGTGATATTGTGATTTATAATATGAAATACATATTTGGTCTTGACTTATTTTCTGCAATAGAGCTCCTAAAACCCTTGGAATTTCCTGCAATAAAAACCATAAAAGTGTCTTTTCTTATGTTAATGAGGTGATTTTTATGTATGGATGTGAAAGTTGGGCTGTGAAGAAGGCTGAGCGCCGAAGAATTGATGCTTTTGAACTGTGGTGTTGGAGAAGACTCTTAACAGTCCCTTGGACTGCAAGGAGATCCAACCAGTCCATTCTGAAGGAGATCAGCCCTGGGATTTCTTTGGAAGGAATGATGCTAAAGCTGAAACTCTGGTCCTTTGGCCACCTCATGCGAAGAGTTGACTCCTTGGAAAAGACCCTGATGCTGGGAGGGATTGGGGGCAGGAAGAGAAGGGGATGACCAAGGATGAGATGGCTGGATGGCATCACTGACTCGATGGACGTGAGTCTGAGTGAACTCCGGGAGTTGGTGATGGACAGGGAGGCCTGGCATGCTGCGATTCATGGGGTTGCAAAGAGGCAGACATGACTGAGCGAATGAACTGAACTGAACTGAACTAGCTGACAAGTGGTAAAGAACTGCCTGCCAATGCAGGAGACATGAGACTTGGGTTTGATACCTGGGTCAAGAAGATCCCCTGAAGAAGGCAATGCCAGCCCATTCCAGTATTCTTGTGTGTAGAGTCCTATGGACAGAGGAGCTTGGTGGCCACAGACCATAGAGTCATAAAGAGTCAGACACTACTGAAGTGACATAGCACGCAGGTAACCTAAGGATGGGGCTGTTTGCCTGTGGAGGTGATCATGTGATTAGAGGGTTGGCACTTTGAATAAATCTTTCCACCCCTTCTGCCTTCCAAGAGGGGAGAGGAGCTGGAGATTGAATTATCAGAAATGGCCGAAATGACCAGTCAGTTGTGACTGTAATGAAGTCTTCATAAAAACCCAAAAGAATAGGGCTCAGAGAGCTTCAGTGGAATGTGGCACATCTGGAGAGGGCATGGAAGCTCTGTACCCCTTTCCCACACCTCACCCAATGCATCTCTTCCTTCTGGTTGTTCCTGAGTTATATACTTTTTACAATAAACCAGTGACTTAGTAACATGTTTCTCTGAGTTTTGTGAACCACTCTGGCAAATAAATCAAACCTGAGGAGGGGGCCTTAGTAACCTCTGATTTGTAGCCTGGTAGCCAGTCACTGAGAAGTCTAGGTAAGAACCTGGACTTGTGACTGGTGTCTGAAATCCACAGAGGGTTCATACAACCTCCAGTCTGTAGCTGATTGGTCCAGAGGCAGAGGTGGGTTTGTGATTGGCAATCTGAAGTCAGGGCAGAGTGAGGGCATTCTTCGTAGAACTGACCCTTAACCTGTAGGATCTGATGCTATCTCCAGGTAGATAGTGTCAAAATTGAGTTGAATTGTAGGAGACCAAGAGAATTGCTTGGATGTGTGAGAGATTGACAGAGAATTACATAATTATCTGTAATTTTGCAACCAGGTCAATATACAAAGAAGTTAATTTACTAAATTTTGCTTTCAGTTATTAGAGATGTGTTTTTTATTATATTTCAGAATTACATAAATAATATACATGGTTGTAGTATCTATAAAATCCACAAAATAAGATTTATTCCAAGAAGTCTTATTTTTCTTCTCTTCTCTATTTCATTCCCCATGTAACCATTTAAAAAATTTTACAGTTTCTTGTTAATAATATAAGCAAATGTCTCAATATTTGTGTATATCTATACCAATGTCTGTATCTGTGTATCTCCTTCCCTCTCAGATAAATAACAAATGGATGGAGGAGCCTGGTAGGTTGTAGTCCATGGGGTCGCGAAGAGTTGGACACGACTGAGTGACTTCACTTTCACTTTTCACTGTCATGCAGTGGAGAAAGAAATGGCAACCCACTCCAGTGTTCTTGCCTGGAGAATCCCAGGGACGGGGGAGCCTGGTGGGCTGCTGTCTACGGGGTCGCACAGGGTCAGACATGACTGAAGCGACTTAACAGCAGCAGCAGCAGCAGCAGCAGTACATATACATTATTGTTTTTGTTTACTTGCTAAGTCCTGTTTGACTGTTTTGCAACTCTATGGACTGTAGCCCGCCAGGCTCCTCTGTCCGTGGGATTTCCCAGGCAAGAATACTGGAGTGGGTTGCCATTTCCTCCTCCAGGAGATCTACATGACCCAGGGATTGAACCCACATCTCCTGTATTGGCAGGTGGATTTATTTCCACTGATTCTTTTCCCCACCAGGGAAGCTCTTATACATATACATACATAGTACATGCATAGTTTCTGTATCTATGTTGTTTTAAAGAAATTTAAACCATTCAAATAAAAAAAATTGAATACTAATGTATAGATACATTCCTCATCCCTTTTTTATAGCTGTATAGTACTGGCACAGTGTTAAAGAATATGCCTGCCAATGCAGGAGACACAAGAGACATGGGTTCAATCCCAGGGTCAGGAAGATCCTCTGAAGTACAAAATGGCAACCCACTCATTTTCTTGCCTGGGAAACACCATGGACAGAGGAAGCTGGCGGGCTACAGTCTGTGGGATTGCAAAGAGTCAGACACAACTGGGCACACACACACACAGAGTACTTAATCCATATTTATTCATCATCACCTATTAATAGTCATTTGGGTTTTTCTAAGTAGTAGTGTAAAGCAGTGATTATCAATTTCTGACATTACTGACATTAAAAAGATAACTGAACCCTGCCTCTTCAGCTTTTGATTCAGTGAGTAATTTATTATGTTAAATTGATTTGTTTCTTCAAGTGTCACTATTGTGTGTGTATGTGTGTGTGTTTGTGTATTATAGAAAATTTTACTCACATATAAAGCTAGATACGATAGCTCAAGGAACTCCCATGCATCTATTACCCAGTTTCAACAACTATCAATTCAGAACCAATTTTGTTTTATCCATACCCTACTCATTTTGCCTTTTCCCACTGAGTTGTTTTGAGGAAAATCTCAGGCTTGAATTTTGTGACTTTGGTCAAATTACTTAATAATATTAAATGTCAGTTGCCTCCTCTATAACATGGGAATGATCATACCTAATTTCAGTGGTATGCTGGTAAACCTATAAGAACCAGCTCTCTAGGGGAAAACAGGTCCTGATTTGTATCATGTGCCAATTTCTCTGATGTAAAACCTCACATCATGGCCAATTTCAAGCTACCAATGTGATGCCACCGAGTTGTGAAGAATTGGGAAGAGACATGTACAATCATTAGCATTCCCTTGCCAGTACATGCCAGCTCCACCACGCCACTGATGCCACTTCACAGAGCTGTAATGAGGACTTATTGAGGGTTAGTACAGGTCATATAGTATCAATAAATTCTAGCCCTGACTGTTCTTATTATTTCTAGGCTGATGAGACTCTGTTATCACTTGAGAGATTCCTTCAACAAGTTTTTCCTCATTACATGTTTTCCTGCATCTAAACATTCAGTTCTCACTACTATCAAAAGACCCATAAAGCAGTGTGATCCCATTCACTGACTTACTCTGTGTAATAATTGGCTTGCTACACATTA
Source organism: Aepyceros melampus (assembly GCA_006408695.1). Classification (NCBI taxonomy): domain Eukaryota; kingdom Metazoa; phylum Chordata; class Mammalia; order Artiodactyla; family Bovidae; genus Aepyceros; species Aepyceros melampus. The sequence continues at coordinate 112,153 of SJXQ01006903.1, read as the reverse complement.
TAATTAAAATAAAAACGGAAATACCTTAATCCCTTAGGGAATATAGCAAAACAGTGTTACTATATCTGCCTCATAGATTCATAATCTGATGAATATTAAGTATTTTGAGGGGAGTATAAAATTATTTGAAACTTGTATTTTGGGCTTTTATTTTAGTGTTGTCTTCATTAATTGCCATCTGCTATTGATAGAAACATCTGGGGAAATATAAATATTTCCATTTATAGTTATGATATAATGAACAACATATGCCCAATTCAGTTTATCATGGCTTGGTTTGCATATTAAAATCCAATAGAATAAGTAATTGTGCCAATGTCTTTACAGGATGTAGCTTAATGGTTTACTTACATTGCTTTGACATTTTGTTCATGGGGATTTGAGGAATGTTAATTGTTGTCATTGTGCACATTTAAAAAAATCAAAGTGATCTTAGTATCTTACATTGTATATCTTCTCTTCACTTTGTAATATTTTCTTAGTGAGGTGAAAGCAAATCAGACAAATCCTGAAACCACTGTCACTGTGTTCTGAGTTCCATTTATTCAAATTTTGGGAAACTTGCCAAAGGTTTGACACAAAAACAATATCGAGTTTAGGACTGTAGGTGTTGTGAAAAAGTTCAATTGCCATGAAGTTATTTCATGAGGGGAAATCAAATGAAATTGGATACATTGTGTGCCATGTTAAAAATTCAGTTAACATTATAGTTACATTATATTTAATCCATTATAGTTACATTATATTTAATCTTACAAATTAGTTTGTAAGACTAAATATGAAACATTTAAAGATACCAAGTGAGCAAAGCATCAGTTCAGTCAATTCAGTAGCTTAGTGGTGTCCAACTCTTTGCGACCCCATGAATCGCAGCACACCAGGCCTCCCTGTCCATCACCAATTCCCGGAGTTCACTCAGACTCATGTCCATTGAGTCAGTGATGCCATCCAGCCATCTCATCCTCTATCATCCCCTTCTCCTCCTGCCCCCAATCCCTCCCAGCATCAGAGTCTTTTCCAATGAGTCAACTCTTCGCATGAGGTGGCCAAAGTATCGGAGTTTCAGCTTTAGCATCAGTCCTTCCAAAGAACACCCAGGTAGAGTTGACTCAGACTCACATCCATCGAGTAGGTGATGCCATCCAGCCATCTCATCCTCTGCGTCCCCTTCTCCTCCTGCCCCCAATCCCTCCCAGCATCAGAGTCTTTTCCAACGAGTCAACTCTTCGCATGAGGTGGCCAAAGTACTGGAGTTTCAGCTTTAGCATCAGTCCTTCCAAAGAACACCCAGGACTGATCTCCTTTAGAATGGACTGGTTGGATCTCCTTGCAGTCCAAGGGACTCTCAAGAGTCTTCTCCAACACCACAGTTCAAAAGCATCAATTCTTCAGTGCTCAGCCTTCTTCACAGTCCAACTCTCACATCCATACATGACTACTGGAAAAAACATAGCCTTGACTAGACGGACCTTTGTTGGCAAAGTAATATCTATACTTTTTAATATGCTATCTAGGTTGATCATAACTTTTCTCCAACTAGTAAGTGTCTTTTAATTTCATGGCTGCAAAAGCTCATATAGCTCAATAAAAAGACAACAATCCAAACAAAAAAATGGGCAGAAGACCTAAACAAACATTTCTTCAAGGAAGACATACAGGTGGCCAATAGGCACATGAAAAGATGCTCAACATCTCTAATTCTCGGAGAAATACAAATTGAAATTACAATAAGGTATCACCTCACACCTCTACAAACAGATGCTAAAGAGGGCACAGAGAAAGGGAACCCTTCTGCACTGTTGGGGGAATGTAGATTGGTGCAGTCACTATGGAAAACTGTATGGGAGTTCTTTAAAAAAGCTAAAAGGAGAATTGCCATATGATCCAGCAATCCCACTCCAGGGCATATATCTAGACAAAACTATAATTCAAAAAAAAAATACATGCACCCTAGATTCATAGCAGCACTATATACTATAGCCAAGACATGGAAGCAACCTTAAGTAATCAACAGAATCTTAATTGATTGGCTATAAAAAGAATGAAACAATGCCGTTTGCAGCAACATGGATGGACCTAAAGATTATCATACTAAGTGAAGTAAGTTAGAGAAAGACAAATAATGATATCACTTATATGAGGAATCTAAAAAAAATGATGCTAATTAACTTATGTACAAAACAGAAACAAATGCACAGACACAAGAAAAAATGGTTACCAAAGGGGAAATGGAGGGGGGTTGGAGAGGGATAAATTAAGAGTTTGAGATTAGCAGGTGTACACTATGATATATAAAACAAACAACAAGGTTCTACAGTATAATATGAGGAAGTATATTCAATATCTTGTCATAAAAATAATGGAAAAGACTGAAAAATAATATAACTATGTTTTATAGACATATATATAAACTGAATCATTTTGCTCCAGAAACTAACAGGACATTGTAAACCAACTCTACTTCAATGAAAAAAAGAATCTATGAAAATAATACAAAGTATTCATACTATTGAAGAATAAAATTTTTAAAAAATACAGTGAATGTTCACTGTGTAATAAAATGTCAGCCAGTTTCTCAAGAGATCAAACTTCTATAGCATTATTGCAGCTAATGATACTAGCAGTTAGTCAATCTATGCGATTCTTGGCAAAAATAGGCAGGATCTGAGACAGTGACCATTTATACAGGTGCTGACTCTTCTCATTATCTCTATTTTGGAGGTGTTTGATCCCATTCTTCAGTTGTTCTTAGTTTTACAAAAATAAGGCAGGTCCTGATGAAATCACACTGTACTGTGCTGTGCTTAGTTGCTTACTCGTGTCCGACTCTTTGTGAGTTCATGGACTGCAGCCCTCCAGGCTCCTCAGTCCATGGGGATTCTTCAGGCAAGAATACTGCAGAAGGTTGCTGTACCCTTCTCCAGGGAATCTTCCCTACCCAGGGATTGAACCCAGGTCTCCTGCATCGCAGGCAGATTCTTTACCATCTGAGCCACTGGGGAAACCCAAGAATAAAGGAGTGGGTAGCCTATCCCTTCTCCAGGGGAACTTACTGGCCCAGGAATCAAACTGGAGTCTCCTGCATTGCAGGCATATTCTTTACCAGCTGAGTTCCCAGGGAAGCCTGAAATCACACTAAATTCACAGAGAGAATACGTGATGAGTGTGATGTCAATCACACTTGTCATACTGCTGCTATTGAGCATGCATCATGTCTTTGCTATTTTCTTTCCTACAATGATTTCCTGTCTACAGATGAATCACCTAACTTATCTGGCTGGTTTGCCAGGTAAATAAGAGTGTGAATCTAATGTGCCAGCTGTTTTCTTTTTTTCTCATTTAGACAAATAGTAAAAATCATTCCATGGAATGAGCTTTAACTATTGGGATAGAAATTTAGATGATAGCTTACAAGTTTAGATGTTAACTTATAAGGAGATAGATGATAAAACTACTTACCATAGTCTTTGGTCTTTAGGAAAATAAAAGAGAAGGATACCTAACATTTGAAAAGTATGGCACTGAAATGATTTCATTCATAGAAGGAAAAAAATATTGTTTCTCCTTTCACTTTATTCTCATCATAGCACAGTGACATTAGTATTACTTCTAGTATTATTCTACTTCCAGTAATGATAAGAGAAGCAGAAGTAATAGTAGTGATGCTAGCAATTGCAATAGTAATCATATTAGTAGCTTTTATAGTATCACTAGTAGTTTATGCTAGGGGTGGTAATGGTGTGATGGGGAGGTAGTAATTTGTATTATTGTTGAATTTGACTTAGCTGGGAGCAGACTATACTGAAAAGACTTGATTGAAGAAAGCTTGATGAAGGATTATTTATAGATGCTGAAACAGCACAAATGGACCTTATAATACAGGAGAAAATAAAGAGAACAGTAGCAATGTAGGCAGTATTGACCTTGGACCTAGAAAGGTGTTATGTGAGCTGAGTGAGAGTTGTAGCCATAGATGAAGAACCATCTGCAGGAGCTGTGACTCAAGATATCTGTTATCATCTGCTTCCTGGAGGCAACTGAGATACGCAGGTAATAAATATCTCAGACCTCTCCTCCTGCCTTCTGGTATTGTGTGGTGATTTCCATGGGTAGCAGGATCAGGAAGCCAGAGACCAAGATGCTCTGAGGAGACATTTCACAGAGAGTCCCAGGGCATAAAACAGGGCAGAGAAAGGCAGAAAATGAATTTGGAGGAACAAATAGTTAATGGCCTGCTTAATGATAGGAACAACAATAACAAAAACAGTAATAGTTGTACTTACTTTGTACTTGTTATATACTAGATGCTGTCTGTTCAAAGTCATTTACATGCATTATCGGATAAGTAATAAGTACTATTATTCCTGATTTACATTCAGTAACAATTTAATAACCATGAGTTTATCATACCTCCATTTCATGTACAGAGTGATTGACTTGTATAAGAATTTAAACAAAAATAGAAGATTGGAAGTCTAAAAGTATGTACCTCTTGATTTTAAAAGAATTACTTGTCTCTATATGAATTAAGGACAATGTAAAAAGGAGACAGTGTTGACAAACCTTTTACTTGGATAAAAGTCTGCAGAAGAAATCAAGGCAGGTGTGAAAATAACATTAAATTGAATGGGAAAAGAAAGTAAAATACTTGTTAGAGACAACAAGTTTAGGCACAGCAGGTCTTTACTGGCTCAAGATTCTTTACTTTCCTATATAGAAGAAACGAATATATACTCCAAATTGTTCCTCCAGCTGCTACTGAAGTGCTTAAAGACATTGGTAATCCAAACTTTTTTAAAGACTGTAAGAAGACAAAGTCAATGCATACAGTTTTAGTAGAAAACCAGTAGAAACTAGTAACTGTGCAGACTGCTTATTTTTTTTAGAGCTGTGCACACTCATGATAGCCCTGGGAAAGGCATGGCCTTCTGCACTTTCCTTTGAACCCAAGGATTTATTTTTTCTCTACTTTCTTTATCCTCTTTTCCCTTTGGTTTGAGCTGCTGGGGAAAGGAACTCTAGTGATCTGCAGTGGTAACCTTAAGTGGTACTTGTCAAATATGATTTGGTGGTGAGAAGCCAGGAACAAAAGCAGCAAAATTTACTAGAAAGAGCAGTGAACTACAGGGCAGGTGACCTAGACACCAAATAGAACCAATAACTAGCTCTGGGGTTTAAGAATAATCTTTACTCTCACCATGCTATAAGAATCTTACCTTCAGGCAGTCCCCATCCTTGGAAGGATTTGTATTCCAAAAGTTCATTTTGTCAGTGTTCTTTCAAGAGCATAAACCACGTTTTCCCATAGCAACACTCTCCTCAAGGAAGCACACAGTGTCTTATTTATGTGTATTTTTTCTTGTAGTTACCTGAGTGTATTGTGTGTGTTTTCGGAAATGCCTCTTATTTTGTGTTATGTTTGGTGATGGCAAACAAGTGTTAAACTAGCTAGACTGTAATCAGCTTTAGCAGTATACACCCACTGACACACATGTGTATGTGCATATATACAGAATAGGCTGTCTTTACCAATTTTGGATAAAGACAGACTCGGAATCATCATTAGCAAATCAATGACACACTCTTGGAGACATTACCAAGTGCTTTTAATCACCATAAATATAACCAACATAACCTCCTTATAGGCAAGATGATGTGAAAACAAGGATTACGCTTACTGGGAATAGCAAGAGAGATTTTTTTTATGAAAACATAAATTATAAAAGTTGCCTTTTTTTCCCAAGACCAAATGCAGTGAGAAATATCTAAAGTATTTTTTCACAGTGATGTCAATAACCAGGTGATTTACTAGATTTTTTTAGACACTCAGAAAGTCAGAAAATATAGAGCTAGCTTAGTATAAGCCACAATCCTTTCCACATCCTTTCCCATGAGATTCCCCATCTGTGTACTAGCTTTGATCTGAAGTCACAAACAAAGACTATCTGTTTATTCAAGAGATCAAATGTTACTTTTGGTACAGACCCTGGGGAAACTCAGAAGAGGGACATAAGCTTTGGGAGTACATTGATTTTCAAAGTGTTGATCTGAATAATCCATGGCATATTTAGTTTCTTTGACTGTTAGAAGATATACACAAAGGTGATGAACTCACAGGGCTTTGTTCTCTGAGAATAAATCCCCTCCTTCCTGTTGCAGTCATCTTTATATTAACACAGAAAAGACTTTAAATGGAAAAGCCTGAGTTATACATCTTCTTGCCAATAATCTGGTAAATGTTTCTAGAGTTTTTCTGATTTTCTTGTTTTAGTGTTTTTTTTTTTTTTTTTTTTTTTTTTTTTAGCTAGACCCATAGACTTTATTTTGTATGTCATGCTTTGAGCTGTTTTTTCTCCAAAAATTCTTAATACAATGTACATCTTTTAAAATGGGCTTTATTTTTTTAGAGAAGTTTCAGGTTTACAGAACAACTGAGCAGAAAGTTCCCATAAATCTCGCTCTCTTTCCCAAATGAAGTTCCCCTGCTATTTAACATTTTGCTTTAGTGTGATACATTTATTACAATTGATGAAGCAGTATTTTTTTTTTTTTTTTTTTTTTTTTTTTTTTTTTTAGCTAGACCCATAGACTTTATTTTGTATGTCATGCTTTGAGCTGTTTTTTCTCCAAAAATTCTTAATACAATGTACATCTTTTAAAATGGGCTTTATTTTTTTAGAGAAGTTTCAGGTTTACAGAACAACTGAGCAGAAAGTTCCCATAAATCTCGCTCTCTTTCCCAAATGAAGTTCCCCTGCTATTTAACATTTTGCTTTAGTGTGATACATTTATTACAATTGATGAAGCAGTATTGATACATTAACATTATTATTAACTAAAGCCCAAAGTTTATTTGATGGTGTCCCAGGTGGCTAGTGGTAAAGAACTTACCTGCCAATGCAGGAGATGTAAGAGACGCTGGTTCAATCCCTGGGTTGGTTAGATCCTCTGGAGGAGGGAATGGCTACTCACTCCAGGATTCTTGCCTGGAGAATCCCATGGACAGGGGAGCCTGCAGGGCTATGGTCCATGGGTTCGCAGAGTGTTGGACATGACTGAAGTGACTTAGTACTCATGCCTAGTTTATATGAAAGTGAAGTCACTCAGTCGTGTCCGACTCTTTGTGACTCCATGGAATATAGCCTACCAGGCTCCTCCATCCGTGGGATTTTCCAAGCAAGAGTACTGGAGTGGGCTGCCGTTTGCTTCTCCAGGAGATCTTCCCAACCTGGGGATCGAACTCAGGTCTCCTGCATTGCAGGCAGACCCTTTACCATCGGAGCCACCAGGGAATATGAAGGTTCACTCTTTTTACTTCTTTGACTTTTGACAAATTCATACTGCCATGTCTCCACCATTATAGTGTTATGGAATAGTTTTACTGCCCTATGAATCATCTGTGCTTCATCCCTTCCTCCTTTTCCTTAATCCCTGGCAACCACTTGTCTTTCTACTGTCTCTATAGGATTGTCTTTCTCAGAATGCCATATAGTTGAAATCATACTGTAACATAATATTTTTGAACTTTCTTCTTTCACTTAGCAATAAACCATTCATTTCTGTTCTTTTTATATATTCATAGCATTTTTCTTTTTATCTCTGCTGCTGCTAAGTTGCTTCAGTCATGTCCGACTCTGTGCGACCCCATAGATGGCAGCCCACCAGGCTCCCCCATCCCTGGGATTCTCCAGGCAAGAACACTGGAGTGTTCTCCAGTGCATGAAAGTGAAAAGGGAAAGTCCTGTTTGACTCTCAGCGAACCCATGGACTGCAGCCCACCAGGCTCCTCTGTCCATGGGTTTTTCCAGGCAAGAGTACAGGAGTGGGTTGCCATTGCCTTCTCTGTTCTATCTCTGAGTGATATTTTATTAACCTAGGATGACAGTTGCCAGCTTGTATTGTAAGGCTATGTTCAGTTCTTTAAGAAATTGCCAAACTGTCTTCTGAAGTGGCCAGACCATTATGCATCCCCATCAGTTCAGTTTAGTTCAGTTGCTCAGTTGTGTCTGACTCTTTGTGACCCCATGAATCGCAGCACGCCAGACCTCCCTGTCCATCACCAACTCCTGGGTGATATTTCCTATTGCTATACAACCTGGCTAGCATTTGATGTTTTTATTTTAGATTTGATCAGAAATGTATTCTGCAATTTTTTTTTCTCCCGTTTATGATTTGTCTTTCATTCTCTTGGTAGTATAACTTGCAGAATAAAATTTTTTTTTTAATTCTTATTCATTTATTTTTTGGCTGCTCTGGGTCTTTGCTGCTGCAGGTGGGCTTTCTCAAGTTACAGTAAGTGGGTCTACTCTCTGGTTGCCGTGTGCAGGCTTCTCGTTGTGGTGACTTCTCTTGTTGTCAAGTACAGGCTCTCTAGAGCACACAGGCTTTAGTAAATGTTGAGCGTGAGCTCCATAATTGCAGACTCCAGATTGCAAGTTTAGTAATTGGAGTTTACGGGCTTATTTGCCCCATGGCATGTGGAATCTCCACAGACCAGGGATTAAACCCATGTCCCCTGCACTGGCAGACAGACTGTTAACCATGACATCACCAGAGAAGTCCAAAAGTTTTTATTTTAATAAAGTCAACTTAACCTTTTTCCTTCATGAGTCACCATTATGTATCCAAGCAGCAGCAGCAACTCAAAGATACCTAGATTTCATAGCTTATCTTCTGAAAGGTTTATAGTCTTACTAACACATTTTGAGTTAAATTTTGAGAAAGATGTAAGGTCTGTGTCTAGATTTGTTATTGTTGTTATGTGGATGTCCAGTTGCTCTAGGACAGTTTGTTGAAAAGACTGTCGTTTCCTCATTGAATTGCTTTTTCTCCTTTGACAAAGATCAGTTGACTATGTGTGTGTAGGTATATTTCTGGCCTCTCATCTCATTGATTTATTTGTCTACTCTTTTGCCAATTTCAAATGGTCTTGATTATTCTTTTCCCAATACCACACACTAAGTTTTGAGACTGAGAAGTATGTCCTCAGATATTGTTCTTTTTCTTTAACATTGTTGAATCATTTTCATTTCTATATAAATCTTAGAATAAGTTTGCCAATATCCACAAAATAACTTTCTGGAATTTTGATTTGGAATTTTTTTGATTCTATAATTCAACATGGAAAGAATTGGCAACATAATAATGCTGAGTCTTCTTATCCATGAACATGGACTATCTCTCAAATTATTTAGATTTTTTTTGGCTTTTTTTAAAATCAGAGCTTTCCTCCTATGGATTTGTACATGTTTTATAAGATTTATACCTAAATATTTTTAAATTATTCAGTTATTTTATTTTTCTTTTGTGCCAATAAAATGTACATTTCTATAGCCCTTGATCTTCATAAGATATTCATTAATTTAATTTTAATCAGTTCAGTTCAGTCCCTCAATCATGTCCCACTCTTTGGGACACCATGGACTGCAGCACGCCAGGCCTCCCTGTCCATCACCAACCCTCAGAGTTTACACAAACTCATGTTAATTGAGTCAGTGATGCCATCCAACCATCTCATCCTCTGTTGTACCCTTGTCCTCCCTCCGTCAGTCTTTCCCAGCTTCAAGGTGTTTTCAAAAGAGTCAGTTCTTTGCATCAGGTGGCCAAATATTGGAGTTTCAGCTTCAGCATCAGTCCTTCCAATGAATATTCAGGATTGATTTCCTTTAGGATGGACTGGTTGGATCTCCTTGCAGCAGTCCAAGGGACTCTCAAGTGTCTTTTCCAATGCCACAGTTCAAAAGCATCAATTCTTCAGCGCTCAGCTTTCTTTACAGTCCAACTCTCACATCCATACATGACTACTGGAAAAATCATAACTTTGACTAGATGGACCTTTGTTGGAAAAGTAGTGTCTCTGTTATTTAAAATGCTATCTAGATTGGTCATAACTTTTATTTCAAGGAGCGAACATCTTTTAATTTCATGGCTACAGTCACCATCTGCAGTGATTTAGGAGCTCCACCCCAAAATAAAATCTGTCATTGTTTCTACTGTTTCCCCATCTATTTGCCATGAAATGATGGGACCAGATGCTATGATCTTAGTTTTCTGAATGTTGAGCTTTAAGCCAACTTTTTCACTCTCCTCTTTCACTTTCATCAAGAAGCTCTGTAGTTCTTTGCTTTCTGCCATAAGGGTGGTGTGATCTGCATATCTGAGGTTATTGATGTTTCTCTCGACAATCTTGATTCCAACTTGTGCTTCATCCAGTTCAGCATTTCTCATGATGTACTCTGTGTGTAAGTTAAATAAGCATGGTGACAATATACAGCCTTGATGTACTCCTTTCCTGATTTGGAACCAGTCTGTTGTTCCATGTCCAGTTCTAACTGCTGCTTCCCAACATGCATACAGATTTCTCAAGAGGCAGGTCAGGTGTTCTGGTATTCCCATCTCTTTAAGAATTTTTCATAGTTTTTTGTGATCCACACAGTGAAAGGCTTTGGCATAATCAAGAAAGCAGAAGTCAATGTTTTTCTGGAACTCTCTCATTTTTTTGATGATCCAACGGATGTTGGCAATTACATCTCTGACTCCTCTACCTTTTCTAAATCTATCTTGATCATCTGGAAATTCATGGTTTACATACTGTTGAAGCCTGACTTGGAGAATTTTGAGCATTACGTTCTAGCAAGTGAGATGAGTGCGATTGTGTGGTAGTTTGAACATTCTTTGGCATTGCATTTCTTTGGGATTGGAATGAAAACTGACATTTTACAGTCCTGTGGCCACTGCTGAGTTTTCCAAATTTGCTGGCATATTGAGTGCAGCACTTTCACAGCATCATCTTTTAGGATTTGAAGGCGCTCAAGTGGAGTTTCATCACCTCCACTAGCTTTGTTCGTAGTGATGCTTCTTAAGGCATTCCAGGATGACTTAACATTCCAGGATGTCTGGCTCTAGATTAGTGAACACACCATCATGATTATCTGGATCAACAAGATATTTTTTGTACAGTTCTTCTGTGTATTCTTGCCATCTCTTCTTAATATCTTCTGCTTCTGTAAGGTCCATACCATTTCTGTCCTTTATTGTGTCTATCTTTGCATGAAATGTTCCATTAGTATCTTGAAATTACTTGAAGAGATCTCTAGTCATTCCCATTCTATTTTCCCCCTCTATTTCTTTGCATTGATCACTGAGGAAGGCTTTCTTATCTCTCCTTGATATTCTTTGGAACTCTGCATTCAAATGGCTATATCTTTCCTTTTCTCCTTTGCCTCTGCCTCTCTTCTTTTCATAGCTATTTGTAAGGTCTCCTTAGAGAACCATTTTGCTTTTTTGCACTTCTTTTTCTTGGGGATGGTCTTGAGCCCTGCCTCCTGTACAATTTCATGAACCTCCATACAAAGTTCTTCAAGTACTCTGTCCATCAGATCTAATCCCTTGAATCTATTTCTCACTCCACTGTATAATTGTAAGGGATTTGATTTAGGTCATACCTGAATGGTCAGTGGTCTTCCCTACTTTCTTTAGTTTAAGTCTGAATTTGGCAATAAGGAGTTCATAATCTGAGCCACAGTCAGCTCCGTCTTGTTTTTGCTGACTGTATAGGGCTTTTCCATCTTTGTCTGCCAAGATATTAATCTTAATAGCCTAAAAATTAAGATTTTGCTTGTCTGCTTGTTTGTTACTGTTGTAATTTACTTAGGCTGGGACAGTTTCTTTTATTTCTTGAACCTACATTTTTATTAAATCTGTATCTGTTCAAATCTTGTGTTTATGATCATTCCTGCATGAAAAATTGCAAGCATTTTATGTAAATAGAAGGTCAACTTCAGCTTTGTTTTTTGACAGTTTAGGTTATTAAAGGTAGATTATTTAATAAATTAGATTTTTAGGAAAGTATCAAACATTAAATACTTTTAAAGATTTTCATAAAATTTATCCTGAGTGTGGTGTTTGCTATAATTTAAACACCCCACTATATATGATGCTTATTAAAATGTCTACAACCATAGATTTATATATGAAATTAAATTATCATAGAGATAGAAGAACCTAAAAACTAGCTGGTATTAAGGCGAATACAAGTGAGAACTATCGATGTGGAGTGATTTTTACACAGTCATAGAGAAAATTTGTTTCCCTGATAGCTCAGTTGGTAAAGAATTCACCTACAATGCAGGAGACTCCAGTTCAATTCCTGGGTTGGGAAGATCCACTGGAGAAGGATTAGGCTAGCCACTCCAGTATTCTTGGGCTACCCTGGTGGCTCAGCTGGTAATGAATTTGCATGTCATGGAGACCTGAGTTTGATCCCTGGTTTGGGAAGATCCCCTGGAGAAGGGAAAGATTCACCACTTCAGTATTGTGGCCAGTCACAAAGAGTCAGACAAGACTGAGCAACTTTCAGCCAGTTAGTCATAGAGAAAATTAGTCTACAGGATGTGATAGAAATAAGTTTTATTTACTGCTGAAACCTCTTTCTTTTCACAACACAGTGGTGCACTTAAAGTTTTCATGATTTCTTGTCCATATGATCAGAAAATAATTTTATATGGTTCTATAAATAATGGGAGATTTCTTTATTCAAATATGGGAAACTTTGGAAAAAAAAATCATGATGCTTTCCACATGACTTTTATAAAGACTTTTCATCCTCCAAGTGATTTGTCCTACAAAGTTCATGATTTTCATATATTATTTAAAAATACAAGGACATAAATTTGTATAGAGTAATCATAAGCAGCCAGTATAATTATACACTCTCATTTTAGTGTCTTTGGAAATCTCAAATGGTTTCTTTTCTTAACATATTTGACAATTCATGAGGACACTACCATATACTGAACTTAACTTGGAGGGCTTTCATTTATTCTGTACCATTTGCCTGAACTAAATTAATTCATGGGAGCAACTGAAGAGATAAAAGGACTCAGAACATGTGCTTAAACCAAAATACTGTAGTCTTAGAGTCGCTTAGTGAATACAGAAGTACCTACTATTCTCATTGAAAAGAGGTCCTGGTTTAATTCTAGAGAATTGACACACTAGAATATGCCGTGGATGCCTGTACTATTACTCCATTAGATCTGTTGTCAGAAAATTGCACTTTACATATCTGGCTGCACACACGTTGCATACGTTGCCAGTTTTTTTGATGGCTTCGTTAGCTGTTTTTGTTGTGTCTTGTAATGTTGTGCTAATGTAAATGCACTGCTTTGTCTGCCCAGCTCTGTATTTAAAGCTTTATTTGATCAGATTTTAAAGAAAAGGCTTGTGTAACATCACTTGTGTTTTCTAAGTAAAGTGCTTGCATTTGTCCCTGCATATTTTTTATCCCCTTCTTTTTTGTATGGCATTGGCATGCTTTAGAGAAAGGATGGTCATAGTGTATTTGATTACGCAGTTAGACATAACAGTTTAGCACAATATGCTGCAATCAGAAGTATTCAGAAAAGCAATTTAGTTCTGATCTTGTCAAATTAAGTGTGTATTGAATATATAATTCACCCTCACCAAAAAGTGCTATTCTGTGGCAGTAGTGAGCAAAAGACAACTATTATTTGTTATCATTTTCCTTTAAGGAATAGATTGGTAGAATCAGTTGAACTGCCATCAGGCTACTCTTTCAATAATCTATTTTGTGTCCATGAGCATATAGAAAGGTTTTATTTTGTGGGGAATACTATCAAAGTAAGATAAAATCACTTTGAAATAAAAACAAGTAGAAAAATAGAGATGAGGTATAAAGACAGATGTGTGTGGAAGATGGGGGAAGATTAAAGAAATAAAAAAAGAAAGACTAGACTGTCATTGAGAGGCAGATACCCTTATCCTCTGCTTGCCAGGTGCTGTGATATAAATGGTAGCCATTCCAACATTTGACCTCACAATATCTGTGTTCTCAAAATTAGAGTTTATCTCCTTTGAGCTTCATACTGATGAAACCAACAAAACTTGCTCTGCAAACTTTATCTCTCTATGAAATCATCTGTCTATGATCATAGGTGGCTTTTGATATTTGTGCAATACATTGTCTGCATGGTTGTCAACTGGATTCTTTTTTTTCTTCTATTATTTTTCCTGTTATCATTTCTTAATAAAGATAAATGATACAGTGTCTATTTGGTAACACATATCTGAAGTCATATCAAAGTTTCTTGGGAAATAGGCCAATGACAATGTATTCAGAAATTTTCTTATTCAAATTAAGTCAATTTTGGTGACTAATATTTCTACCAATGGTGTGGGGAACCAGGGACTCATACATAATGTAAAGTTTATTGAAGTCAATATTTACCAAAACTAAAAAATGTACCTACACTTTTGATAAAATAATCACATTAAATTTACTTAATGTATAATCAAATTAGTTTGTACTAGTTAACTTTTACTGACTTTTTTGTGTAGATACTCATTATTAATGCTGCTTTAAGGTACTGCTGTATATAAAATAGATACAAAAGCCTACTGTAAAAAAAAAAAAAGACCTACTGTATAGCACAAAGAACTCTACTCAATATGTACATTCCATGGATTGTTATTGCTGTTCAATCACCCAGTCATGTCCGACTCTTGCAACCCCATAGCCTGCAGCACAACAGACCTCTTTGTCCCTCACCCTCTCTCAAAGTTTGCCCAAGTTTCAGGTCCATTGTATTGGTGATGCCATCCAGCCATCTCATCCTCTGACAACCTCTTCTTCTGCCCTCAATCTTTACCAGCATCAGGGACTTTTCCTGAGTCAGCTGTTCACATCAGATGACCAAATAATGGTGTTTCAGCTTTGGCATCAGTCCTTCCAGTGAGTAGTCAGGGTTGATCTCCCTTAAGATTGACTGGTTTAATCTCCTTGCTGTCCAAGGGACTCTCAGGAGTCTTCTCCACACCAGAGTTTAAAGGCAGCAGTGCTTTGATCTCCGTCTTCTCTAAGGTCCATCTCTCACAACTGTGCATGACCACTGGACGTTTGTCAGCAGAGTCATGTCTCTGCTTTTCAACACATTGTCTAGTTTTCTCATCGCTTTCCTGCCAAGAAGCAAACGTCTATGATTTCATGGCTGTGGTCACCATCTGCAGTCATTTTAGAGCCCAAGAAGAGGAAATGTGTCACTACTTCCACATTTTCCCTCTCTATTTGCCATGAAGTAATGGGGCTAGATGCCATGATCTTGGTTTTTTTCTAATATTTAGTTTTAAGCCAACTCTTTCAGTCTCTTCCTTCACCCTCATCAAGAGGCTCTTTAATTCCTCTTCACTTTCTGCCATTAGAGTGGTTTCATCTGCATATCTGAGGTTGCTGATGTTTCTCCCACCTATCTTGATTCCAGCTTGTAACTCATCCAGCCCAGGCATTACTCATTTTCTCAGTGTGTAGATTAAGCAAACAGGGTGGCAGCAGATAGCCCTCTTGTACTCCTTCCTCAATCTTGAAGCAACCAGTTGTTCCATACAGGGCTCTAACTGCTGCTTCTTGACCCACAGACAGGTTTCTCAGGAGACAGGTAAGATGGTCTGCTATTCCCATCTCTTTAAGAGCTTTTCACAGTTTATTATGGTCCACACAGTCAAAGGTTTTGGTGTAGTCAATGAAACAGATGTTTCTCTGGAATTCCCTAACTGTCTCTATGATCCAGTGAATGTTGGCATTTTGATCTCTGGTTCCTCTTCCTTTTCTAAATCTAGCTGGGACATCTGGAAGTTCTCGGACTGCATAGTGCTGAAGCTTAGCATGCAAGATATTAAGCATGGTCTTGCTAGCATGGGGGATGAGTATAATTGTCCAAGGGTTGCACATTCTTTAGTATATATTCCATATATTTATTTATGTGTGTGTGTACAGACACACACATTGAATTGCTATACTATACACATGAAACTAACACCACATTGTAAATCAACTATGCATGTTATGACAAAGCTAGTGTGCTTGTTAGGTTGCCCCAGTCATGTCTGACCCTATGGACTATATGGGATTCTCCAGGCAAATCCTGGAGTGGGTTGCCATGCCCTCCTCCAGGGGATCATCCTGACCCAGGGACTGAACCTGCGTCTCTTACGTCTCCTGCACTGGCAGGTGGGTTCTTTACCCCTGGTGCCACTGGGGAAGCTATACTTCTGCTGAATAATTAATTAAAATAATACTATATAAATACAATTATATCACCAAGAATACTACTGTAATACAAAAAAAATTTGAAACAGTAAAATCATCTAGTAAGTATGTATTGGTTAAATAAATTATGGTTCATAATTATTTTACTTTCAGAATAAATGAAGATCAGTAAGAGCTATTAGGAAAGAAACTGTCTAAAATATGTAATTCAATGAAAAACAAAGGTGAAATTTTAGTATGAAGAGGTTGGTCATTTTTATATAGTTTTATGATATCTCTTCAGAGATTATGTTAATACTCAAATATGAATTTTAATTATATAATTCAGCTTTATTTTGTATCTTGACAAAAACTGTAATATATTAGGCTAATTTAAATCTCTATTTTCTTTCTATTATTGTGTAAATAAGTTATAGATAGAAGAAAGACAGAAAAGAAAGATACCAATGTACCTGAGGAGGACTCTGAGCTATGCTTGGAGTATGGCATAAGTTCAATCTAACCTCAAGTTGTAGATACATAATTGTAAGAACTGGGAGTGATACTTATTCTTGAAATTTGTCCAACCCTAGTATAAGGTACATGTAAGTAAGGTTTTCCTTATTATTAGAAATAAAAATAGTCAGTGATTCAACATCAATATTATTTTGAAAGAGTAGACTAAAAGAATGGACCCATGTGGATCCACAGCAAATATTCACCACTAGAAATTAAAAAATAGCATTTATCATTTTATCCCAAATTTTATTTAATGATATAAGAGATTCATCTTCCTTCCTAGACATGAAGATTCTCTAGGGCAGAACATATACCTAGTTACTTTGGAGCTGTTACATCAACTTGAACACTATTGACTTTCAATACATATTTGGAGAAAATGTCTTGATGATTGAAAACAATGCACTATGCGTTTGAAGGACAAATATCTCTCAGAATTAACAACTGTTTGTGTTTTAGAGACTCTTCCCTAATATAATTACATAACAAATCTACTTGTTCAACTACTTAAATTGTATTGCTTTCATTGTTGAAGAGTCTCCATTTAATCCATTTACTATTTCCCCTCATCACAGGTGGTTCTTTGCATATCTGACCCTTTGCTTTCAACTCAGCTCTATTGAATTTAAATATATGTCATTTTCATCATTTTCCCAAAAGCAAATGTTGCTCTATACCTAACAGTATACAATTCATTACATAGCCTAAGGGAACCTCCACACGACTTCAGTCCTTAGTTCTCTATATACACCTGCACACCCTATTTTCTTGGAGGTAAATGGCATTCTGTGTTCTTCGATAGAACACATATATTTACTGTTTATATGGATAATTTCGTGCATCCTAGCACAAATTCTCTCAGCTCCCAGCTGAATGACTTCAAGTAGTAATGTGCCTTAAATTGTGCTGTTTTTTTCTCATAGTAAGCCTCTCAGTGGTAACCAATTTTTTAAGACCAAGTGAGACTATTTTAGAAGCTGCATAAACTATTTTAGGTGACAAGGGGAACATTTGGTGCACTGAAGTAGTAATTTGCTAGTGGCCTAAAAGAGTTAATGAAGCTTTCAAAGGCATATGACAGACTTGAAAGGATTATTTACCAAAAAATCATTTTACCATCAACTAAAAAAGACATATGGTCTGTTCAGAGGATGCAGATTTAAAAAAATTCAGTGATTCAATGAGTAAGGTGAAACTTGGGAAGGAATGAAAACTTAGAAGAAAATTTATAAATACTTGAGGCATTTATACATAAATTATATAATAATTTATATAATATATGTATATCATACATAATAAATCCACACAAATTCATTATTTATCATTTACAGTTAATGTAAGTTTTCAATTAAATTTACATTACAAATTTCAAATATCATAGCCAACTGTCATTTTTAATATGGTATAGATGTTAGTTATCACTATGTAATATAGAGCTAAATTATGGCATATAGAAATATCTATGTAACACATTATTTTTTCTAAATAAATGAATTCATTTAGTCAGTAGCCAAGTTAATATTACAGTTGGTCCTGCTTTTCTGAGAGTCCCACATCTGTGGATTCAACCCACTTCAAAATATTACCAAAAAAAATCTAGGAAGTTCCAAAAAGCAAAACTTGAATTTCCATGCACTGGCAAGTTTTTATATAGCATTTACATTGCATTAGGCTTCACACAAAATCTAGATTTTATTTAAAGTGTACGGGAGGACTGAACAGGTCATATGCAAATACTATGCTATTTTAATAAAGGACTTGAGCATTCTTGGACTCTGGTATACTTAGAGGGTCCTAGAACCAATCTCATTCAGATACTGAGAGAAGACTATATTTGCAAGTTGTCAAAAACAGTGATATACTATATAGAAATACTGTATCTAGTATGTCAAAAATATTATGCTTTTATAAGAGAAAGATAGAGTTCTTCCCACATACAGTGACTTCTCACAATATAAATCTGCTTCTTCATGCTTCCCTCAGATCTGTGCCTAGAGGTGGGATCTGCACGGGTGAAATGCACAGACTTCTTCACTTTTCATGGCTAGTGGGGTGGAATTACCAGTAGGCAACTTGAGGGAAGGAGGAGAGTAAAGTCAAGGTATTTAATCTTGGTCCTCTCTTCCCGTATAATTGATTCTTTTCATGAAGTTGGCCCTTCTTATTTAGAGAACTCTCTTCCCCAAAGGTACCCTCTCCCCAAAGGGAACTCTGTCCACACAGCCCTCTCTCTATTTGGGTTTTGTAAAAATGAGGTCCTTTCCTTACCTTTTCAGAGTAAATGCTGTAAGTGCATTGGCTTTCACCAGACCCTGGGAATAGCATCTCCATTTTAGCAGACTGTTTGCTTGTACCTTTATTTATTTATTTTTTATTTATTTTTTAGTTTTTATTTTGAAATAATTCAAAACCTTGAAATCTTTTAAAAAATATCTGTAGTATATTTATTTTAAAAAAGACTAGACAACTTACAAAACATTCAGATTTTGTTAAGGTTTTGACTATCAGCATGACTTTGAATATTGGGGGACATTTCTTTTATTTTATTTTTTTATAAATGTATTTATTTTAATTGGAGGCTAATTACTTTACAATATTATAGTGGTTTTGCCATACATTGACATGAATCTCCCATGGGTGTACATGTGTTCCCCATCCTGAACACCCCTCCAACCTTCCTTCCCATCCCATCCCTCTGGGTCATCCCAGTATACCAGCCCCCACCACCCTGAACATATGTGAAACAGAACGCCAGTCAAGGTTCCATGCATGAGACAGGGTGCTCGGGGCTGGTGCTTCTACCTTTAAAATGCGCATGCATGCTAAGTTGCTTCTAGCACTGTCCGACTGTTTGCGACCCCATGGACTGTAGCCTATCAGGCTCCTCTGCCCATGGCATTCTTCAGGCATGAATACTGAAGTGGGTTCCCATGCCCTTCTCCAGGGGATCTTTCCAACCCAGGGACCCATCCCGTGTCTCTGCCTCCGTCACTGGCAGGTGAGTTCTTCACCTCTAGCGTCACCCTGGAAGTACTTTTCCAAAGTTTTAAAAATCACTTTTTAATGGCTAATACTCCATTCGGAGAAGGCAATGGCACCCCACTCCAGTACTATGCCTGGGAAATCCCATGGAGGAGGAGCCTGGTAGGCTGCATTCCATGGGGTCGCTAAGAGTAGGACACGACTGAGCGACTTCCCCTTCTCTTTTCCTTCTCATGAACTGGAGAAGGAAATGGCAACCCACTCCAGTGTTCTTGCCTGGAGAACCCAGGGATGGGGGAGCCTGGTGAGCTGCTGTCTATGGGGTCACACAGAGTCGGACATGACTGAAGTGACTTAGCAGCAATACTCCATTGTGTATATGTACCACAGTTTTCTTATCCATTCATCTGCTGATGGACATCTAGGTTGCTTAATTTCTCCTTAAATAAGACACATTTGAATGTGCCATTTATTTCCTGCTAGGACTCTGACTGTTGAATAACATTTATCTTAACCCTAGTGATGGGAGTAGTTACAGTGAAAATAATAAAGCTCTCATAGAGAAAATAGAAAAACCGAGACTAACCAATGGAAACTTTAATAAGCTTAAAGCGGATTCACTAAGTAAAAAAAAAGGCAGCACACTAATAAGAAATTATTTAATTAATAAACTCTAACTAAACCGGTTTCAGTGATAAATAATAGACCTTGTGTTATTTTACATTTATAATCCTAAAGTAGTCCTTTCTTATTTTGTAATTTCTCTTATCCTCTTTTAACCAGATACTAACAATTTTGTTTCAGTTCCTAGAGAAAAATTAGGCAAACTTTTATTCAGCTGAAAATTTGGATTTTATCTCTTTTTCTTTTATCTGAAAATACTGAATCTTGCCTTTCACTCTTCTATACCCTGTAATTCAATCCATGCCCCAAGGAATGGTCAAATTCTCTTACATTAGTTCCTAACAGGATATCAATGGAAAACTGTTCTAAGATGTAGTTTTTATTTACTGTTTCTCACATCCTTTTTTACCTGATCATCATTTGTACCACTATTATTTCCTAAAATGTCTATAAGATGAATTTATTGATATTCAGCCAACTTTACAAGTATTTAGACTTCTCATGAGGACAACTTGAATTTTGGATGTGATAGGCAGAGTAACAACTCTGAAGGACAGAGTTAAAAATGCATAAATGGTATCTAAGAAGTATCATGGATATTCCCTTTGAAACTAGGACATAGTAGACTGATTCCTATTTTAAATTGTTTTAAGTTCGATTAGATATGAGTCAGAAATAAGATTATGAATATTTGAATGTAAGAAATATACAGGTGATATCTACCATTGTACCTGTATTCAGTTTGTCTTATATATTATTTTCATCTTTCCTTTTATATATCTTCTTTTGTGTTAAATAAGTATTTTTAAAGATATATTTTAGTGAACAGCATTTCCAATATAATGCTTTATATTATGTCTTTAGAGATTTCTCTAAAGATTGAAAAATACATGTTTAACATTTGAAGTTTATATAAGCTAATATTGAAACTGTTTACAAAAAAATGAGAATTGTGCATATAAAATTCTAATTTACTCACCTCTCCCCTTATTCTATGTTATGATTCTCATAGGCATAGCATTTGTAAACATTCCAAACTGCAAAAATCTATGGTGTTCCTTTGGCATTGAGCAGTTATATAACTCAAAATAAATACTGAAAAATAGTCTGTTTTTATATTTATTCATGTATTATCATTTCTAGTGTACATTTGAATTTTCATCTGATACCATTTTTTTTCAGCCTAAAGATTTTCTTTTATTATTTCTTATAGTACTTCTCTGATAGAAACAAGTTCTCTTATTTTGCATGAAATATCTTTAATTTACTTTTACATTGAAGGCCATTTTCACTGGATTTATTCATAGAATTCCCTTTTAAAGAAGTAGGTGCCCAATATGCTACTGGAGATCAGTGGGGAAATAACTCCAGAAAGAATGAAGGGATGGAGCCAAGCAAAAACAATACCCAGTGGTGGATGTGACTGTGATAGAAGCAAGGTCTGATGCTATAAAGAGCAATATTGAATAGGGACCTGGAATGTTAGGTCCATGAATCAAGGCAAATTGGAAGTGGTCAAACAGGAGATGGCAAAAGTGAAAGTCAGCATTCTAGTAATCAGCGAACTAAAATGGACTGGAATGGGTGAATTTAGCTCAGATGGCCATTATATCTACTACTGCGGGCAAGAATCCCTTAGAAGAAATGGAGTAGCCATCATGGTCAACAAAAGAGTCTGAAATGCAGTACTTGGATGCAGTCTCAAAGTAACAGAATGATCTCTGTTCATTTCCAAGGCAAAACATTCTATATTCTATATCATTATATATTCTATATCATAGTAATCTAAGTCTATGCCCCAACCAGTAACACTGAAGAAGCTGAAGGTGAACGGTTCTATGAAGACCTACAAGACATTTTACAACTAATACCCCAAAAAAGATGTCCTTTTTCATTATAGGGGACTGGAATGCAAAAGTAGGAAGTAAAGAAACACCTGGAGTAACAGGCAAATTTGGCCTTGGAGTACGGAATGAAGCAGGGCAAAGGCTAAGAGAGTTTTGCCAAGAGAACACACTGGTCATAGAAAATACCCTCTTCCAATAACACAAGAGAAGATTGTATACATAGACATCACCAGGTTGTCAACACTGAAATGACTGATTATATTCTTTGATTATATTCTTTGTAGCTAAAGATGGAGAAGCTCTATATAGTCAGCAAAAACAAACAAACAAACAAAAAGACCGGGAGCTGACTGTGGCTCAGATTATGAACTACTTATTGACTTAAATTGAAGAAAGTAGGGAAAACCACTAGACCATTCAGGTATGACCTAAATCAAATCCCTTATGATTATACAGTGGAAGTGAGAAATGTATTTTAGGGATTAGATCTGATACATAGAGTGCCTGATGAACAATGGGATGAGGTTTGTGACATTGTACAGGAGACAGGGATCAAGACCATCTCATGGAAAAGAAATGCAAAAAAGCAAAATGGCTGTCTGGGGAGGCCTTAAAAATAGCTGTGACAAGAAGAGAAGCAAAAAGCAAAGGAGAAAAGGAAAGATAGAAGCATCTGATGCAGAGTTCCAAAGAATAGCAAGGAGAGTTAAGAAAGCCTTCCTCAGGGACCAATGCAAAGAAATAGAAGAAAAGGACAGAAAGGGAAAGACTAGAGATCTCTTCAAGAAAATTAGAAATATCAAGGGAATATTTCATGCAAAGATGGGCTTGATAAAGGACAGAAATGGTATGAACCTTATAGAAGCAGAAGATATTGAGAAGAGGTGGCAAGAATACACAGAAGAACTGTACAAAAAAGATCTTCATGACCTAGATAAGCATGATGGTATGATCACTCACCTAGAGCCAGACATACTGGAATGTGAAGTCAAGTGGGCCTTAGAAAGCATCACTATGATGCTTTGTGCATTAGCTAGTTGGCTTAAAGCTCAACATTCAGAAAATGAAGTTCATGGCAAGTGGCCCTATCACTTCATGGGAAGTAGATGGGGAAACAGTGGAAACACTGTCAGATTTTGTTTTTTTGGGGGGCTCCAAAATCACTGCAGATGGTGACTGCAGCCATGAAATTAAAAGACACTTACTCCTCGGAAGGAAAGTTATGACCAACCTAGATAGCATATTGAAAAGCAGAGACATTACTTTGCTAACAAAGGTCCATGTAGTCAAGGCTATGGTTTTTCCAGTGGTCATGTATGAATGTGAGAGTTGGACTGTGAAGAAGGCTGAACGCGGAAAAATTGATGCTTTTGAACTATGTTGTTGGAGAAGAATCTTGAGAGTCCCTTGGACTGCAAGGAGATCCAATCAGTCCATTCTAAAGGAGATCAGTCCTGGATGTTCATTGGAAGGACTGATGCTAAAGCTGAAACTCTAATACTTTGGTCACCTCATTCACAGAGTTGACTTATTGGAAAAGACTCTGGTGCTGGGAGGGATTGGAGGCAGGAGGAGAAGGGGACGATCGAGGATGAGATGGCTGGATGGCATCACCGACTCGATGGACATGAGTTTAAGTGAACTCCAGGAGTTGGTGCTAGACAAGGAGGCCTGGTGTGCTGCAATTCGTGGAGTCACAAAGAGTCGGACACGACTGAGTGACTGAATTGAACTGAAACATTTATTTTATTGAAGTTTAGATGATTTACAATGCTGTATTAATTTCTAATGCACAACAAAGTGATTGAGTTATATATATATATATATATATATATATATATAATGAGTGTGTGTGTATTTGTGTACATGCATAATAATTTGCTTCAGTTTTATCTGATTCTTTGTGCCTCTATGGACCATAGCCTGCCAGGCTCCTCTGTCCATGGATTCTCTAGGCAAGTATACTGGAGTGGGTTGCCAGGCCCTCCTTCAAGGGATTTTCCTGAACCAGGGATCAAATCCACATCTTTTATGTCTCTTGCAATGTCAGGCATGTTCTTTACCTCTGTTTATATATATATATATATATATATATATATATATATAATGAGTGTGTGTGTATTTGTGTACATGCATAATAATTTGCTTCAGTTTTATCTGATTCTTTGTGCCTCTATGGACCATAGCCTGCCAGGCTCCTCTGTCCATGGATTCTCTAGGCAAGTATACTGGAGTGGGTTGCCAGGCCCTCCTTCAAGGGATTTTCCTGAACCAGGGATCAAATCCACATCTTTTATGTCTCTTGCAATGTCAGGCATGTTCTTTACCTCTGTGCCATCTGTGAAGCCTACGTGTGTGTGTGTGTGTGTGTGTGTGTGTGTATGCTAAGGTGCTTCAGTCATGTCCGACTCTGTGCAGCCCCATAGATGGCAGCCCACCAGGCTCCCCCTTCCCTGGGATCCTCCAGGCAAGAACACTGGAGAGGGTTGCCATTTCCTTCTCCAATGCATGAAAGTGAAAAGTTGCTTAGTCGTATCCAAGTCTTCGTGACCCCATGGACTGCACCCATGCTCCAAGCACCAAGCTCCTCCACCCATGGGATTTTCCAGGCAAGAGTACTGGAGTGGGGTGCCATTGCCTTCTCCGATGTGTGTATATATATATATATATATATATACACATACATATGTATAATTTTTCATGTTCTTTTCCAATATGGTTTATCTCAGGATAATGAATATAGTACCTGTGGTATACAGTCAGTCAGTTCAGTTCAGTCGCGCAGTTGTGTCCGACTCTTTGCGACCCCATGAATCGCAGTACGCCAGGCCTCGCTGCCCATCACCAACTTCCGGAGTTCACTCAGACTCACGTCCACTGAGTCCATGATGCCATCCAGCCATCTCATCCTCGGTCGTCCCTTTTTCCTCCTGCCGCCAATCCCTCCCAGCATCAGGGTCTTTTCCAATGAGTCAACTCTTCGCATGAGGTGGCCAAAGTACTGGAGCTTCAGTTTTAGCATCATTCCTTCCAAAGAAATCCCAGGGTTGATCTCCTTCAGAATGGACTGGTTCCACCATCTCCTGGAGTTCACTCAGACTCATGTCCATCGAGTCCGTGATGCCATCCAGCCATCTCATCCTCGGTCGTCCCTTTCTCCTCCTGCCCCCAATCCCTCCCAGCATCAGGGTCTTTTCCAATGAGTCAACTCTTTGCATAAGGTGGCCAAAGTACTGGAGCTTCAGTTTTAGCATCATTCCTTCCAAAGAAATCCCAGGGTTGATCTCCTTCAGAATGGACTGGTTGGATCTCCTTGCAGTCCAAGGGACTCTCAAGAGTCTTCTCCAACACCACAGTTCAAAAGCATCAATTCTTCTGTGCTCAGCCTTCCTCACAGTCCAACTCTCACACCCATACATGACCACAGGAAAAATCATAGCCTTGACTAGACGGACCTTAGTCAGCAAAGTAATGTCTCTGCTTTACAGTAGGAACTTTTTTTTTAATCTTTCAATTTCCTTTATTTTTGTATCATTATATATTATTATTATTATTATTTTACTTTACAATATTGTATTGGTCTTCCACACATCAACATGAATCCACCATGGGCATACACGTGTTCCCCATCCTGAACCTTCCTCCCACCTCCCTCCCTGTACCATCCCTCTGGGTCATCCCAGTGCACCAACCCCAAGCATCCTGTATCAAAACTGAACTGGCGATTCATTTCTTATATATTATACTTGTTTCAGTGCCATTTCCCCAAATCGTCCCACCCTCTCCCTCTCCCACAGAGTCCAAAGGACTGTTCTTGTTTATCCATTCATATATTAGAGTTTGCATTTACTATCCCAAACTCCCAATTCATCCCTCTCTCTACTCCATCTTCCCTTGGGCAACCTGTTCTCTATATCTGTGAGCCTGTTTCTGTTTCATAGATATGTTGTGTCATATTTTAGATTCTGTATATAAGTGATATCATATGGTATTTGTCTATCTCTTTCTGATTTACTTCAGTTAGTATGATATTATCTAGATCCATCTATGTTGCTCTAAATGTCATTATTCCAAATTTTTATGGCTGAGTTGTGTTCTATTGTATATATGCATAACATCTTTTGTTTTTATCAATCAATGTATATATGCTTTTTTTTTAAAAAAAATTATTTTGTATTGGAGGATAGCTGATTTACAGTGTTGTGTTCTTTTCATGTGTACAGCAAAACAATTTAGTTATACAAATATATATATATTTTTCAGATTGTTTTCCCATATATGTTATTACAGAGCATTGAATATGGTTCCTGTTCTATACAGCATGTCTTTATTGACTATTTGTTTTGTATATGGTAGTGTCTATCTGTTAATCCCAACCTTCTAATTTATCCCTCCCCCACCTTTCACCTGTGGTAACAATACATTTGTTTTCTAAGTCTGTGAGTCTGTTTCTATTTTATAAATAAGTTCATTTGTGTAACTGTTTTAGATTCCACATATAAGTAACATCATAAGATATTTGTCTATTTCAATCTGACTTACTTCACGTGGTGTGAGAAGCTAGATCCATCCATGTTGCTGAAATTGGCATTATTTCATTATTTTATGGCTGAATAGTATTTCATTGTATATATGTGTATCACATCTTCTTTATCCATTCATCTGTAATGGATATTTAGCTTTCTTCCATGTCTTGGCTATTGTATATTGTGTTGTAATGAATATTGGGGTACATGTATCTTTTGAGATTATCAGTTCAGTTCAGTTCAGTTCAGTCACTCAGTTGTGTCTGACTCTTTGCGACCCCATGAATCGCAGCACACCAGGCCTCCCTGTCCATCACCAACTCCTGGAGTTCACTCAGACTAGTGTCCATCGAGTCAGTGATGCCATCCAGCCATCTCATCCTCTGTCATCCCCTTCTTCTTCTGCCCCCAATCCCTCCCAGCATCAGAGTCTTTTCCAATGAGTCAACTCTTCTCATGAGGTGGCCAAAGTACTGGAGTTTCCTTCCAAAGAAATCCCAGGGTTGATCTCCTTCAGAATGGACTGGTTGGAAATTATGTATTCCTCCAAATATAAACACAAAGTGGGATTTCTGGGTCATATGGCAGTTCATAGTCATATGGCAGGCCATAGTGGCCTTGCCAATTTACATTCCTACCTAGAGTGTAGGAGTGTTACCTTTTTTCAACATTCTCTCCAGCATTTGAGGCTTCTGCTTTACTGACTATGCCAAAGTCTTTGACTGTGTGGATCACAACAAACTGTGGAAAATTCTTAGAAAGATGGGAATACCAGACCACCTGGCCTGCCTCCTGAGAAATCTGTATGCAAGTCAGGAAGCAACAGTTAGAACTGGACATGGAACAACAGACTGGTTCCAAATAGGAAAAGGAGTACATCAAGGCTGTATACTGTCACCCTGCTTATTTAACTTATATGCAGAGTACATCAGGAGAAATGCTGGGCTGGATGAAGCACAAACTGGAATCAAGATTGCCAAGGGAAATATCAGTGACCTCAGATATGCAGATGATACCATCCTCATGGAAGAAAGCAAAGAAGAACTAAAGAGATTCTTGATGAAAGTGAAAGAGTGAAAAAGTTGGCTTAAAATTCAACTTCAGAAAACTAAGATCATGGCATCTGGTCCCATCACTTCATGGCAAATAGATGGGAAAACAGTGGAAACAGTGACAGACTTCTTTCTTTCTTTCTTTTTTCCTTTGGCTCCATAATCAATGCAGATAATGACTGCAGCCATGAAATTAAAAGACTCTTGCTCTTTGGAAGAAAAGAGTGACCAACCTAGACAGCATATTAAAAAGCATAGAAATTATTTTGCCAACCAAGACCCATCTAGTCAAAGCTATGGTTTTTCCAGTAGTCATGTAGGATGTGAGAGTTGGACTATAAAGAAAGTTGGGCAGCAAAGAATTAATGCTATTGAACTGTGTTGATGGAGAAGACTCTTGAGAGTCCCTTGGACTGCAAGGAGATCCAACCAGTCCATGCTAAAGGAGATCAGTCCTGAATATTCGTTGGAAAGACTGATGCTAAAGCTGAAACTCCAATACTTTGGCCACCTGATGCAAAGAACAGACTCATTTGAAAAGACTCTGATGAAAGATTGAAGGCAGGAGGAGAATGGGATGACAGAAGGAGATTGTTAGATGGCATCACTGACTCAATGAACATGAGTTTGAGTAGGCTGAGGCAGTTCATGATATACAGGGAAGCCCTTCATGCTGCAGTCTATGGGGTCACAAGATTTGAACATGACTGAGTAACTGAACTGAACTGAACCGAAATCATAGTTCTCCTAGAGTCTGTTTCCCCCATATGTGGAATGTCTGTAATAAACACACTGGCCTTCAAAGTCAAACTCCCTGGGGGTTCTCAGTCCTTTTGCTGTGTCCTCAGGTTGGTAAATTTGTTGTGGGTCCTAGAACTTTCTTAACAGTGTGAGAATTTCCTTGCTTTAATTGTTATGAAGTTTGTGGGTCATCTGCTGGGCAGCTCTATGGTGAGTAACTCTCTGTCTGACCCAGGTCTGCTGCAACCAGAGGCCCTGTCCCAGCAGCTGTCTCCACTGCTGACCCATGCCTCCAAATGAGGCACTAAAATACTTAAAGGTAGGTCTGCTTAGTCTCTGTGGGGTCTCTGGGTCCTATTGTGCACAGGTTTTGGTTAAGCATCTCTGGCTGGTATGGGATTTGATTCCAAATGGCAACCCACTCCAGTATTCTTGCCTAGAGAATCCCATGGATGGAGGAGCTTGGTGGGCTACAGTCCACGTGTCACAAAGAGGTGGACATGACTGAGTGACCTCACTTTCACTTTCACCATCTTATTAGGGCTTCTCCTTTACCCTTGGACATGGGGATCATTTTGGTGGATACAACATTCTCCTGTGATGGTTGTTCAGCAGTGAGTTATAATTTTGAAATTCTTGAAGGAGAAAATTAATGCAGGTCCATCTGCTCTGCCATCTTGTTGTGAGGCCACAGGACTGGAAATGGTCAGTTTTCATTCCAACCCCAAAGAAGGAAATGCCAAAAAATTCTCAAACTACCACACAATTACGCTCATCTCACACACTTGCAGATTAATGCTCAGAATTCTACAAGCCTAGTAGTAAGTGAACCAAGCATTTCCAGATGTTCAAACTGGACATAGAAAAGGGAGAGGAATCAGAGATCAAATTGCCAGCATCCACTGGATCACAGAAAAAGCAAGAGTTTCAGAAAAAGTCTACTTTTGCTTTACTGACTACACCAAAGACTTTGACTGTGTGGATCACAAAAACTGGAAAATTCTCGAAGAGATGGGAATACCAGACCACCTGACTCACCTCCTGAGAAATCTATATGCAAGTTAAGAAGCAACAGTTAAAAATGGACATGGAACAACACATTGTTTCCAAATTAGGAAAGGAGTCTGTCAAGGCTGTATATCATCACCCTGTTTATTTAACTTATATGCAGAGCACTTCATGTGAAATGCCAGGCTGGAAGAAGCACAAGCTGGAATCAAGATTGCCAGGAGGAATATCAATAACCTCAGATACAAAAATGACACCATCCTTATAGCAGAAGGCGAAGAGGAACTGAAGAGCCTTTTGATTAAAGTGAAAGAGGAGAGTGAAAAAGTTGGCTGAAAACTCGCATTCAAAAAAACAAAGATCATGGTATCCAGTCCCATCACTTCATGGCAAACAGATGGGAAAACAATGGAAACAGTGACCACACTTTATTTTCTTGGGCTCCAAACTCAATGAAGGTAGGGACTGTGGCCAAGAAATTAAAAGATGCTTGCACCTTCAAAAAAAAAAAAAAAAAAAGCTATGACGAACCTAGACAGCATATTAAAAAGAAGAGACATTACTATGCTGACAAAGGTCCATCCAGTCAAAGCTATGGTTTTTCCATTAGTCATGTATGGATGTGAGAGTTGGACCATAAAGAAAGTTGAGCACTGATCAACTGATGCTTTTGAACTGTTTTATTGGAGAAGACTGTTGAGAGACCCTTGGACTGCAAGGAGATCTAACCAGTCCATACTAAAGGAAATCAGTCCTGAATAGTCATTGAAAAGACTGATAGTGAAGCTGAAACTCCAGTACTTTGGCCAACAGATGTGAAGAACTGACTCACTGGAAAAGACCCTGATGCTGGGAAAGATTGAAGGCAGGAGGAGAAGGGGATGACAGAGGATGAGATGGTTGGATAACTTAATCCACTCAATGGACATGAGTTTGAGCATGGTACAGGAGACGGTGATGGATAGGGAAGTCTGTTATGCTGCAGTTCATGGGTTCACAAAAAGTTAGACACAACTGAGCATCTGAACTGAGCTGAACTGAGTGGTAGCTCAGTTGGTAAAGAATCCGCCTGCAATGCTAGAAGACCTGGGCTCGATCCTTGGGTTGGGAAGATCCCCTGGAAAAGGGAACGACTATCCACTCCAGTATTCTGGCTTGGAAAATTCCATTGACTGTATAGTCCATGGGGTTGCAAAGAGTTGAACATGACTGAGTGACTTTCACTTTCCAGCATTTATTGTTTTTAGAAATTTTGATGATGGCCATTCTGACTAGAGTGTGGTGATACAACATTGTAGTTTTAATTTGCATTTCTCTAATATTCAGTGCCTTTTAATACTGTTCATGGGCTTCTGAAGGCATGCAAAGAAATGCAAATGGGCAAAATGGTTGTCTGAGGAGGCCTTACAAATAGTTGTGAAAAGAAAAGACACGAAAGGCAAAGGAGTAATGGAAAGATATACCCATTTGAATGCAGAGTTCCAAGGAATAGCAAGGAGAGATAAGAAAAACTTCCTTGGGGTCAATGCAAAGAAATAGAGAAAAACAATAGAATGTGAAAGACTAGAGATCTCTTCAAGAAAATTGAAGATACCAAGCGAACATTTCATGCAAAGATGGGCAAAATAAAGGACAGGAATGGTATGAACCTAAAGGAAGCAGAAGATACTAAGACAATGTGTCAGGAATACACAGAAGAATTATACAAAACAGATCTTCATAACCCTGGTAACCACAATGGTGTGATCACTCACCTATAGCCAGACATCCTGGAATAAGAAGTCAAATGTGTCTTAGGAAGCATCACTATGAACAAAGCTAGCGGAGGTAATGAAATTCCAGTTGAGCTATTTCAAAACATAAAAGATAATGCTGTGAAAGTGCTATACTCAGTGTAGCAGTAAATTTGGAAAATTCAGGAGGACTGGAACAGGTCAGTTTTTATTCCAACCCCAAAGAAAAGCAATGCCAATGAATGCTAAAACTACCATACAATGCACTCATCTCACACGCTAGGAAAGTAAGGCTCAAAATCTCCAAGCCAGGCTTCAACAGTATGTGAACTTCCAGATGTTCAACTTGGATTTAGAAAAGGCAGAGGAACCTGAGATCAAATTTCCAACACCCATTCGGTCATCAAAAAAGCAAGTTCAATTCAGTTGCTCTGTCGTGTCTGACTCTTTGCAACTCCATGAATCTCAGCACGCCAGGCCTCCCTGTCCATCACCATCTCCCAGAGTCTACCCAAACCCATGTCCATCATATTGATGATGCCATCCAACCATCTCATCCTCTGTCATCCCCTTCTCCTCCTGCTCTCAATCTGTCCCAGCATCAGGGTCTTTTCCAATGAGTCAGCTCTTTGCATCAGGTGGCCAAAGTATTGAGTTTCAGCTTCAACATCAGTCCTTCCAATGAACACCCAGGACTGATTTCCTTTAGGATTGACTGGTTGAAGCTCCTTGAAGTCCAAGGGACTCTCAAGAGTCTTCTCCAACACCACAGTTCAAAAGCATTTATTCTTCGGTGCTCAGATTTCTTTATAGTCCAACTCTCATATCCATACATGGCCACTGGAAAAACCATAGCCTTAACTAGAAAGACCTTTGTTGGCAAAGTAATGTCTCTGCTGTTTAATATGCTATCTAGGTTTGTCATAACTTTCCTTCCAAGGACTAAGTGTCGTTTAATTTCATGGCTGCAATCACCATCTGCAGTGATTTTGGAGCCCAGAAATATAAAGTTAACCATTGTTTCCACTGTTTCCCCATCTATTTCCCATGAAGTGATGAAACCAGATGCCATGATCTTAGTTTTCTGAATGTTGAGCTTTAAGCCAACTTTTTCATTTTCCTCTTACACTCTCCTCTTTCATTTTCAAGAGAGTTCCAGACAAACATCTACTTTTGCTTTATTGATTACATCAAAGCCTTTGACTGTGTGGATCACCACAAACTTTGGAAAATTCTTAAAGAGATGGGAGTACCAGAACACCTGACCTGCCTCCTGAGAAATCTGTATGCAAATCAAGAGGCAACAGTTAGAACTGGACATGGAAAAATAAACTGGTTCCAAATCAGAAAAGGAGTGTTTCAAAGTTGTTTTTGTTGTTGTTGTTTCCCACCTTGTTTATTTACGTTATATGCTGAGTACCTCTTGTTAAATGCTGAACTGGATGAAGCACAAGCTGGAATCAAGATTGCTTGGAGAAATATCAATAAACTCAGATATGCAGATGACATCATCTTTATGGCAGAAAGTGAAAAAGAACTAAAGAGCCTCCTGTTGAAAGTGAAAGAGGAGAGTGAAAAAGTTGGCTTAAAGCTCAACATTAAGAAAACTGAGATCATGGCCTCTGATCCCATCATTTCATGGCAAATCGATGGGTAAACAATGGAAGCAGTGACAACTTTATTTTGAGAGGACTGTAAAATCACTGCCGATTATGACTGCAGCCATGAAATTAAAAGATGATTGTTCCTTGGAAGAAAAGTTATAACCAAGCAGACTGCATATTAAAAAGCAGAGATATTACTTTGCCAACAATGGTCCATCTAGTCAAAGTTATGGTTTTTCTAATAATAATATATGGATGTGAGAGTTGGACTATAAAGAAAGCCGAGTGCTGAAGAATTGATGCTTTTGAACTGTAGTTTTGGAGAACACTCTTAAGAGTCTTTTAGATTGCTTGGAGATCCAACCAGTCAATTCTGTAAGAAATCAGTCCTGAATATTCACTGGAAGGACTGATGTTTAAGCTGAAGTTTAACTTTGGCCAACTGATGGGAAGAACTGACTCTTTGGAAAAGACCATGATGCTGGGAAAGATTGAAGGCGGGAGGAGAAGGGGACAACAGGATGAAATGGTTGGATGGCATAACTGACTAAATAGACATGAGTTTGAGTCAGCTCCGGGAGTTGGTGATGGACACGGAAGCCCAAAGTGCTGCAGGCCATGGAGTCTCAGAGTCAGATACAAATGAGCAACTAAACTGAATATGCAGTGGTTTTGAGCATCCTTTCATGTACTTTTTGGCCATATGTACCTATTTGTAGAAATGTCTATATAGAAATTCTTCCCATTTTTCCTTTGGGTTGCTTTTGATGTTGAGCTGCATGAGCTGTTTGTATATTTTGAAGGTTAATCCCTTGTTGGTTGCATTGTTTGCAAATGTTTTCTCCCATTTTGTAGTATGTGTTTTCATTTTGTGTATGATTTCCTTTGCTGTAAAAAAGCTTATAAGTTTGTTTAAGTTTCACATGTTTAGTTTGCTCTTATTTGAATTGCCTTAGTAGACTGACCTAAGAAAACATTGGTACGATTAATGGACATGCAATTCTTAATAGTATCCTTTTTCATTGATTATGTGGATAGGACAAAAGTTATTTGTATTTTAGATCCACTAAATTTAATGTGTTGCTTTTCTTTGCTACTTTCAAGATTTTCTTTCATTTTTATTTTTTGTCAATTTGGCAGTGATTTGCCTATACGTCATTTTCTCTTTATTTATCTACTTAGAGTTTGCTGGTTTTCTTGAATCTTTAACTTGAAATATTTCCCCAAGTGTAGGAGATTTTGGCCATATGTCTTTAAATACTTTTTCAGGTCCATTTTCTTCTTTTCTTCTGGTCATTTATTCCTATCACACTATTATTAAGCCTTTGGTATTTATTGTCTCAAAGTAATTGACACTCAACTTTTTTCAGTTTTAAAAATCTTTCTTCTATTCCTCCTACCTGACTATTTTTATTGATCAAATTTAATAACTTTCTATTATATTATGCACAATCTCTACTTAAGTCCATATATTTACTTTTTCATACAAGATATTATGTTCTGTAAATTCCAATTAATTGTTTTTATGGTTTTTATTAATACCTCTCTACTGTGATTCCCTTTGTAGTCATTAATTATGATAAGATTTAACATTTTTTTCAGCTTTTATATGGTAGACACTTTAAAATACTTGCTAGTTCCACATATGGACTGGCTCCTGGTCAGTCTTCATTAAGGATGTTCTCCCTGAATATGGGTCATATTTTTATTCATATGTATGAAATGTAAGATCATGGCATCTGGTCCCATCACTTCATGGGAAACAGATGGGGAAACAGTGGAAACAGTGTCAGACTTTATTTTTTTGGGCTCCAAAATCACTGCAGATGGTGATTGCAGTCATGAAATTAAAAGACACTTATTCCTTGGAAGGAAAGTTATGACCAACCTAGACAGCATATTCAAAAGCAGAGATATTACTTTGCCAACAAAGGTTTGTCTAGTCAAGGCTATTATTTTTCCAGTGGTCATGTATAGATGTGAGAGTTGTTCTGTGAAGAAAGCTGAGCACCAGAGAATTGATGCTTTTGAACTGTGGTGCTGGAGAAGACTCTTGAGGGTCACTTGGACTGCAAGGAGATCCAACCAGTCCATCCTAAAGGAGATCAGTCCTGGTGTTCATTGGAAGGACTGTTGCTGAAGTTAAACTCCAATACTTGGCCACCTGATGCGAAGAGTTGACTCATTGGAAAAGACTCTGATGCTGGGAGGGATTGGGGGCAGGAGGAGAAGGGGACGACCGAGGATGAGATGGCTGGATCACATCACCGACTTGATGGACATGAGTTTGGGTAAACTCCGGGAGTTGGTGCGGGACAGGGAGGCCTGGTGTACTGGGATTCGTGGGGTCACAAAGAGTTGGGCACAACTGAGCAACTGAACTGGACTGAACTGATGAAATGTAAACTGCATTTTGAATTGGTAAATATATTATAAATTTTCTTTGGTTTCTCTTAAAAATCAGTATTTATTTATTTTTTTTGTATAAATTTACTTTGTCTGGACTCAAACCACAAATCTGTGCCCCTCAGATGCGTTGTTTAGTTCAGTCAGCCGTGTCCCACTCTTTGTGACCCCATGGACTGCAGCATGCCAGGCCTCACTGTCCATCATCAGCTCCTGGAGTTTACTCACACTCATGTCCATTGAGTTGATGATGCCATCCAACCATCTCATCCTCTATCGTTCCCTTCTCTTGCCTTCAACCTTTCCCAGCCTCAGGGTCTTTTCAAATGAGTCAGCTCTTTGCATCAGGTGGGCAAAATACTGGAGTTTCAGCTTCAATATCAGTCCTTCCAATGAACACCAGGACTGATTTCCTTTAGGATGGATTGGTTGGATCTCCTTGCAGAAGCATTCAGTTATTTTAGCTACTGTGCTTATTGCATACTCAATGCATGCCTAGTTTAGGAGTCAGCTGAAATTTAGAAAGGATTTATATGTAGAGTCTCTTCTGTAACAAAATGATCTTTATGAAATATTCTGTTCTATTTGTATGCTACTGCTATAAAAATTACCACAAATTTTTGGCTTAAAACAATACAAATTTATTATCTTACAATTCTGTAGGTCAGAAGCAAATAAAGTAATCTAGCATTGGGTAAAATTAAGATGTTTGCAGGGCTGAGTTCCTTTCCGAATCTCTAGAGGAAACATCCAATTTCTTGTATTTTCCTATTTTTAGAGGCAGCTCACATTCTTTCACCTCTGGTTCCCTTCCTTAATCTATAAAGTTGTTATTATGCATCTTTCTGATCCTGATTTTGTACTCATTTTTCTCTCTGACCACTGTCAGGAAAGGCTCTCCACTTTGAATGACTCACAGATTTGAGCTCATTTTTATAATCCAAGATGTTCTTCCATTTCAAAGTTCTTAATCTTAGTCACATCTACAAAATATTTTTGCTACGTAAGGTCGCATATACACACATTTCAGGGAGTTGGATAAGGAGCCTTTATTAAGGGATAATTGTTCTGACTACTATATTACACGATCCCACATGCATTCATGATATATTGAAACTCAGTTATCAAGAGGTAGGAATCTCAATTGTTGTTGTTCAGTTGCCCAGTCATGTCCAACTCTTTTTGACCCTATGGACTGCAGCATGCCAGGCTTCTCCTTAAATTCCCTCCCTTTAAAGCTGGGTACTCCTGTGACTCACATGGAAGTTGAAATAGTTTCATATGTCAACTTGATCAGGTTAAAAGATGCCCAGAGGTAGCTAATAAATATTATTTCTGGATTTATAAAGATGATTCTGAGAAGAGATTAGCATTTGAATCAGTAGACTGAGTAAAGAAGATTGTCCTCAGAAAAAAAGAACAAGACTGTTCTCACCAGTTCCAGTATCTGGATATCACTTGTCAATTCCCAATTCCTTGTTTTAATCTGATCATCATTTTTAATACTTTTCTTCATTAATATATATGTAAAGAAAATTAATTTATCTTCAACCAAATTTATCGGGATTCCAAAAAGTTATGTAGAATTAATTTACAAATCCTCATAAGGATAACTGGAATTTTTGGTATGATGTACCTAGTAACAACTCTAAACTATAAATGCAGTTTAAATTGAAAAAGTAGTATCTATGAAATATTATAGATATTCTTGAAGCTAAGAAACAGTAAATATCTGTCTAGTACACTCAATAATCCTCTGCACTTCCCCCAGTGGCCAGCCTCCAACAATCACTGTTGTATTATCTGCTTCTATGAGTTTATCTATTTTATATAACTCAAGAATGTGGAATCATGCAATATTTGTCCTTCTGCAACTGACATTTCACTTACCCTCTAAGTTCATCTATGTTGTCATAAATGGCAGGATTCCCATCTTTTTTAAAGGTTGCATGATATCTCCATTATATGCATATATCACATTTTATTTATATATTCATCTGTTAATGGATACTTAGATTGTTAAATCACAATAATTTAAAAAAAATTGATACTGGCATTAAGACAGATATATAGACCTTTGGAGGAGAAGGCAATGGCAACCCACTTCAGTACGCTTGCCTGGAAAATCCCATGGACGGAAGAGCCTGGTGGACTGCAGTCCATAGGCTTGGAAGAGTCCGACACGACTGAGCCGTTGTCAATGGGGTCGCACAGAGTTGGGCACGACTGGAGCAACTTAGCAGCAGCATAGATTTCCTAATTCCATTTGAGACTATCTTTTCCCCATTCTGAGTCCGTGGCACAAATATTAGTTGATTATATATGCATGAGTTCATTTCTGGACTCTATCCTCTTCAAGGGCTTCCCTGATGGCCCAGTGGTCAAGAACCTGCCTGTGGAGACATGGGTTTGATCCCTGGGTCAGAAAGATCCCTTGGCAAAGAAATGGCAATCTACTCCAGTATTCTTGCATGGGAAATCCCATGGACAAAGGAACCTGGTGGGCTACAGTCCATGGGGTCACAAAATAGTCAAACACCTAGAATTAGTGACTAAACAACAACAAATCCTTTCCAAAGATCTATGCTGCTGCTGCTGCTAAGTCGCTTCAGTCGTGTTCGACTCTGTGCGACCCCATAGAGGGCAGCCCACCAGGCTCCCCCGTCCCTGGGATTCTCCAGGCAGAAACACTGGAGCGGGTTGCCATTTCCTTCTCCAACGCATGAAAGTGAAAAGTGAAAGCGAAGTCGCTCAGTCTATATCTGTACACAAAACGTTAGGCTTATACCTCACATAAAAATAAAGGCAAAATGAATTAAAAACTTAAACAGAAGACCTGAAACTGTAAAACTCTTGGAAAAAAACATAGGAGAAAATCTTGACTTTGGTATAGGCAATGTTTTTTGGTTAGGACCAAAAATACAAGCATTGGAAAAAAGTATACCAAGTGGGACTATATCAAATGAAAAAGACACTTTCATTTTAAATAGTGAATTTGGATCTTTTTTCTTTTCTCTTTTTTTAATATGTATCTTCCATTTTCCTCTTTATTACCTTTATGTATTTCTTTGCAATCTTTATTTTATTTTTAATTCCTGTTTTAATATATATGCCATCTTTTCCACCTTCTCTATCATTTGAGGTTTCTTTCTAATCTACTGGTTATTTTTCACACTTTCCTATGTCTTAGCATGTCTAGTAACTTATTGTTGTTGAATGTCTCTGAATCTTTTAGACTTCCTGTGATAAATGCTTGGCTCTTTATTTTGGTGGGCTGTTGAGTTTCTCCCAGTTCTGTGTGATCGTTATGAAGTTTATTTTAACATTTTATTAAGATTTTCTAAAATAGCACTTACTTTCTGAGTAACGTATTTCCCTTACTTAGATATGATCCTTCTGGAATTTCTAGTAAATGTTGCATTTGATTGCTGAAGACTCTCTGATCTTGGGTCAGCAGAAATTATTCCCAGTCATTTGTGAGCTCTGCAAACATTTCAGCTCCTATCTAGTTGCTCTACTAAATCACCTTGTAGAGTTTGACCCTCTCTATGAATAACCTAGTATTCAATAAAGATTCAAGAGAATACAAGATTTTGAAGCTCTTTTCTTGACTGCTTTCTTCTCTTCAGAAATCTGTCTCACCACTTCCAGCTATATCCATGAGCTCTGATCTGGGTCTCCTCATCTTAGTAAGACTGGCACACTTTATTGATCTCCTTTACCACCCCATGGCTCAGGATTCACCTCCTTTCATGAAGCCTGGACAGTTCAAGGGTTTACCTAATTTTTCCTTTTCAAGCATCACAGCCTTGTGCTATTTCAACTGTTTGAAAAAACTTTAGTATATTTTCTTCAGTTTTCTAGATGTTTAAGACAAGAAGCCAAATTCAGTCCCTCTTACTCCATCACTGCCAAAATGGGAAGGAGTAAAGGTAAACAAACCTATCAAGTCTACTCTCATAATTTAGTAATTTTAGTCTTTTTAATTTCAAAATATAAAACCCATAAATGTAATAAATGGTCATGACACATTTCCTAAAATAAATTAATGTTATATGTTAAGATCAATTAGCCCAATTTAAAATTAAAATATCTATGAATCTGAATATTTCATCTACTAGATAAATACAAATATACCAGTGTAAACAAATATTTGCACCAATTATAGTTTATTATTTACTCTAGGTATATAAGTTAACCTTAGGCTATTTAGAAAAAATATTCAGTCAGATGCAGCCAAAGTTTTAATTTTTTCCATCAAATAGTTTTAGAGAATTACATTCATCAACTGGCAATTTTCTTACTATGTAGACACTATCCAATTATAACAAAACCGCAGCAAAATTAAAACGTGTTTCCTTAAAAGATTCACTTGAGAATTTAGCAATTTAAAATTTTATCTGTCAAATAAGATAAAGAATGTCATACCCTTTAGAAAATTCTTCTGCTTGTAAAATAATTAACTATGAGGTTTAAAATAATATTGACCACATAAAATTAATTTTCCCATTAACACACATGTAATTACTTTTATCTTGTTCTAAGAGAGCACATTTTCAACCATCTAAACTGTACTCTAGCCACTGAATAATGGACAGGTTTATTTACATAGGTTAATTTTTCTTCATTAATACATAATTGTGATAATTAAAGACCTGTTACTGAAGCTGCTGTATCAGATATCAATCAATTTGGGGAGAAAATACCAAAACATCACATGTGAGTGATATTTGGATTATATAAAATGAAGCTACAGGTATGACCTAAATTAAATCCCTTATGATTATATAGTGAAAGTGACAAATGGATTCAAGGAATTGATCTGATAGAGTGCCTGAAAATCTTTGGACGGAGGTATGTGACATTGTACAGGAGGCAGTGATTAAGACGATCCTCAAGAAAAAGAAATGCAAAAAGGCAAAATGGTTGTCTGAGAAGGCCTTACAAATAGCTGAGAAAATAAGAGAACCTGAAGGCAAAGGAGAAAAGGAAAGATACACCCATGTGAATGCAGAGTTCCAAAGAATAGCAAGGAGAGATAAGAAAGCCTTCCTCAGTGATCAATGCAAAGAAATAGAGGAAAACAATAGAATGGGAAAGACTAGAGATCTCTTCAAGAAAATTAGAGATACTAAGGGAACATTTCATACAAAAAGTATCCTTGAAAGTGAAAGTCACTCAGTCGTGTCCAACTCTTCACAACCACATGGACTGTGCAGTCCATGGAATTCTCCAGGCCAGAATACTGGAGTGGGTAGCCATTCCTTTCTCCAGAGGATCTTCCCAACCCAGGGATTGAACCCAGGTCTCCCACATTGCAGGCAAATTCTTTTACCAGTTAAGCCACCAGGAAAGCCCATTTCATGCAAAGATGGGTACAATAAAGGACAGAAATGATATGGATCTAACAGAAGCAGAAGATATTAAGAAAAGTGGAAAGAAGACACATAAGTACTATACAAAAAAGATCTTCATGATCCAGATAACCACGATGGTATGTATGATCACTCACCTAGAGCCAGACATCCTGGAATGCAAAGTCAAGTTGACCTTAGGAAGCATCACTACAAACAGAGCTAGTGGAGATGATAGAATTCCAGTTGAGCTATTTCAAATCCTAAAAGATGCTGTGGAAATACTGCACTCAGTATGCCAGCAAATTAGGAAAACAGTCCTGACACAAGACTGGAAAAATCAGTTTTCATTCCAAATCCAGAGAAAGGCAATGCCAAGGAACGTTCAAACTACAACACAATTGCGCTCATCTCACACACTGGTAAAGTAATGCTCAAAATTCTCCAAGTGATGCTTCAACAGTATGTGAACCAAGAACTTCTAGATTTCAAGCTGGATTTAGAAAAGGCAGAGGAACCAGAGATCAAATTGTCAACATCTGTAAGTACATAGAAAAAGCAAGAGAGTTTCAGGAAACAAACAAACAAATCTACTTATGCTTTATTGACTATGTCAAAGCCTTTTACTGTGTGCATAACAACAAACTGTGGAAAATTCTTAAAGAGATGGGAATGCCAGACCACCTGACCTGCCTCCTGAGAAATCTGTATGCAGGTCAAGAAGCAACAGTTAGAACTGGACGTGGAACAACACAGGAGTTCCAAATTAGGAAAGGAGTACATCAAGGCTGTATATTGTCACCCTGCTAATTTAACTTAAATGTAGAGTGCCTAATGTGAAATGCCAGCCTGGATGAAGCACAAGCTGAAATAAAGAATGCCTGGAGAAACATCAATAACCTCAGAAATGAAGATGATACTACCCTTATGGCAGAATGTGAAGAAGAAATAAAGAGACTCTTGATGAAAGTGAAAGAGGAGAGTGAAAAAGCTGGCTTAAAACTCATCATTCAAAAAATGAAGGTCATGGCATACAGTACCATCACTTCATGGAAAATAGATGGGAAAACAATGGAAACAGTGAGAAACTTTATTTTCTTGGGCTCCAAAATCACTGCAGATGGTTACTGCAGCCATGACATTAAAGACACTTGCTCCTTGGAAGAAAAGCTATGACCAACCTAGACAGCATATTATAAAACAGAGACATTACTTTACCGACAAAAGTTTGTCTAGTCAAAACTACTGATGTTTCCAGTAGTTATGTATGGATGTGAGATTTGGACCATAAAGAAAGCTGAGTGCTAAACAATTGATGTTTTTGAATTGTGGTGTTGGAGAAGACTCTTGAGAGTCCCTTGGACTGCAAGAATATCAAACCAGTTCATCCTAAACGAAGTCCGTCCTGAATATTCTTTGGAAGGACTGAGGCTGAAGCTGAAACTTCAATACTTTGGCCACCTGATGTGAAGAACTGACTCACTGGAAAATACTCTGATGCTGGGAAAGTTGAAGGCAGGAGAAGGGAATGATAGAGGATGAGATGATTAGAGGGCATCGCTTACTCGATGGACATGGGTGTGGGTAAACTTCAGGAGGTGGTGGTGGACAGGGAGGCCTGGCATGCTGTGGTTCATGGGCTACAAAGAGTCGGGATTATGTGCAGTTATAGTGCATGACTCTGCACAGCATAATGCGTAACATTTTACAGCTGTTCCCTCCTACTGCACACTTTTATGGAGGAATTTATCATTTCCTCCTCATTCTTTGTCCTTTATTGAACCGTATGTCTTTCATATGATGTTACCCATTTCACACTCTCCTAGTTTTCTAAAAAGTAGATCCTAATACTCAAGCATGTTTGAGCCTTATTGTAAAGATCTGTTATTTCAATTAAGTATTGTTTTTAATTTTTATTGGAGTAGAGTTGATTTACAATATGGTGTTATTTTCAGGTGTACAGCAAAATGAATCAGTTATACATATCCA
Organism: Aepyceros melampus; assembly: GCA_006408695.1. Taxonomy (NCBI): domain Eukaryota; kingdom Metazoa; phylum Chordata; class Mammalia; order Artiodactyla; family Bovidae; genus Aepyceros; species Aepyceros melampus. The sequence goes on along the minus strand of SJXQ01006903.1, from coordinate 69,726 downwards.
TATATGCACTCCTTTTCAAATTCTTTTCTCATATAAGCCATTAAAACGTATTGAGTGGAGTTCCCTGTGCTGTATAGCAGTCCTTTTTTAGTTACCTATTTTTTATATAGTAGTGCTTATATGTCAATCCTAATTTTACAATTTATGTCCCCCTTTTTATCACCAGGTAACCATAAATTTATTTTCTATATCTGTAACTCTATCTCTGTTTTGCAGATAAGTTATTCATATCCTTTTTATATAGATTCTACATATAAGCAACAGCATATAATATTTGACTTTGTTGAAATATTCTGTTCCAAACAGCAACCTTCAACTCTTCTAGCTTGAATAATTGTTTTTTGAAAAAAACTAACATAGTCTTTGACCTTTTGGCAGATAGATGTGAGGGTTGCTTGAGTCAACACTTCTGCCTACTATCACTCTTTTCTCTCCATATTGATAAGAGATCCTACAACATTTTCAAATATGTACAGACATGCAATGCCTTTCTCTTTCTTGGATCTCTTCTGAGAAGATGGGAAGTCCTCCCCCCCCCCCCCGCCACTCCAAAAGGCAGAAACTCTTGCTATCTATATTAGGACTTGATTTACAAGTCCATTGCAAATTTTTGTTTGTTTGTTTGTTTGTTTTCTGCCCTTGTTGGACCCAATCAATCACTGGAAATGAATTGGATACTATGAAAAGTTCTGTGGCTGTCACTCTGCCCATAATTCAGTGAAGGGGCATGGAAGTGAAAATATAGAGAAGCCCAAAGGTTAGGAGGATTAAAATCATGCATAGAATATGCTCCAGGAGTGGCATGGGTGGTGGAGTTGTAGGGGAGAGAGAAAGAGAGAAAATGTGTGTGTGTGTGTGTGTGTGTGTGTGTGTGATAGAGAGAGACAGGATACAGGAAAATAGGGAGAGAGAAACACAGTTGGAGTTGTTTGGCTGATTTGATTGTTGATTGAATTATTTTTGAAATTTGAAGGAGGAAAAAAATAATATTGGGGAGCTATGGTATAGAAGAGCAGGGAAAATGGTAAAGAAAGAATATTGCAAGGAGTTTGACTGTAGATTTTATTTGATTGTTGTTTATATAACAGCTAACTATTTCTTTGGTTCTCTAGAGAAACATAAAAATAGCATTAAAATTTTATTGAGATGTTATTTCCTAAAGGATATGTGATATCCTGATACTGGTTATAGCACTAATGTCTTTGACTTAAAGTAAGAAAATAAAATTATCTTAAATGCCTAGAAGTGAAATTTCTGAGTCAGAGACTAGGCATGTGTTTGATTTTATTGGAAACTGTCAAACAGTTTTTCCAAATGATTAAGTGAATTTACATCTTTGTCAGCAATGTGAAAGTTCCAGTTGCTGGAAGCTCTCACCAACATTTGGCATCACCATCCTTTTAGATTTTAGCCATCTTGTTGCTTTATAATATTATCTCATGTTTTTATTGCATTTCTTGCATTTAACAGTATGAAAAATCATTGGATGTACTCATAGACCATTGGGGTATCTTCTTTTATGAACTATATACTTATTCAAATATTTCCCATTTTAATGTCATTATTTGTCTTCTTTTTACTGACTTTGCCTATGTAAAAATTGCAAACATGTTGTCCTAAGATGGCTTCCAGAAGCTTTACAGTTTGACACTTATATTTCAGTCTCAGATCTGTTACACATTTTTATACCTTGTCTGAAATAGGTATAAAGATTTATGCTTTTCTACAAATTTGTTCAGGGTTTCTTCCAGCATTATTTGTGTAAAACATTCCATACTCAATGTTGAACATAAGATTAAAAGTTACTAAACTTGTTTTTAAAAAATACAGGTTAAGGTAATGCATGATTTAGAACAGGAGCTGAGATGAGCCAAATTTTGTGATCAGCAAAACTTTAAAACAGCTATGTTAAACATATTCAAATAGTTCAAGGAAAATATAATTGTGATAAATTCTATGAAAAATAATAGGTGAAAGGATAAACTTAAGAACTTAAAATTATAATATGGGAAATGAAATCTTCCTGCTGCTGCTGCTGCTAAGTCGCTTCAGTCGTGTCCGACTCTGTGTGACTCCATAGACAGCAGCCCACCAGGGTCCGCCATCCCTGGGATTCTCCAGGCAAGAACGCTGGAGTGGGTTGCCATTTCCTAGAGGGTCCTTAATAGCAGATTGATGGCAGCAAAAAAAAAAAAAAAAAAGTTCCAATTAATAGAAAGGCAGATCAATAGATGTTTTTCAATCTTAAGAATACAAAGCCACAGTCATCAAGACAGTATGGTACTCTCACGAAGATAGAAATACAGATCAATGGAACAAAATAGAAAGCCCAGAGATAAACCCATGCACCTATGGACATCTTATCTTTGACAAAAGAGGCAAGAATATACAATGGAGAAAAGACAATCTCTTTAACAAGTGGTGCTGGGAAAACCGGTCAACCACTTGTAAAAGAATGAAACTAGAACACTTTATAACACCATACACAAAAAATAAAGTCAAAATGGATTAAAGATCTAAATGTAAGACAAGAAACTATAAAACTCCTAGAGGAGTTTTAGGCAAAACATAGGCAAAACACTCTCTGACATAAATCACAGCAGGATCCTCTATGACCCACCTCCCAGAATATTGGAAATAAAAGCAAAAATAAACTAACAGGACCTAATTAAAATTAAAAACTTCTATAAGCAAGGTGAAAAGACAGCCTTC
>SJXQ01006903.1:0-37428 GCA_006408695.1 Aepyceros melampus | reverse complement strand
GAGAACCGGCTTCAAGTTTACCGCCATCTTGGGCTGTGGCTAGAGCGTGGGGAGGAAACTGACCTGCGTCCGGAAGAAACGAACCCCCTCTGAGGGCTCCGTAAGTCGCTGTCTACAAAATGCTCAGCTCGCGGTGGGCGGTCTTGTTTTTGAAGGGGACACCTCTGCAGCCCCCTTCCCCCTTTGTTCCTGGACTGCGTGGTTTTGGCTCCAGAGGAGCGGGGCGCCGGCCCACAGCCTTCGATCCGGGTCGGGATCCCCTCAGCTCTGTGACCTCCCGGCCTCCTCAAGGTGTTTGCTGCTCGGCCTCTGCTTGGGCGCCGGGGTCCTTGACCTGAAAAATGCTATTTTTAGAGAAGGTGTACCCTCCCGGTTTGGTTCAGGAATCGCTGATAGTATTGCTGAGGCGCCTTTTTTCTGCGGAGGTCAAAAGATACCAAATCGGAGTGTGACGTTGCCCTTTTGAAGAGATTGAGCTTTGCTGAGTCACCTCATTGTAACAGTTTAATACACATTCAAAAATAACGTGTTACCTTTTGGAATTTAGAAAAAGAAGTGAAAGCCTTTTGCAGTATAGCAGCTAAACACAAGTTCGTCCCCCCGTCCACCCCCACCCCATTTTGCCAGTCCCATCTCCTAATTTATCTTCTTCCCTTTATTGTTTGCAGAGAGACACATTCCTGTGCATATTTAGGATATTATTTTTGTTTTTTGTAAGTTACTCTGAGCCTCCCACCAACTTAACAGTATTCCTAAGACCTGTTCCAGTCAATAAAAATAGATTGAACTTACTGCTTTTTAGTAGTAATGAAAATAATAGAGACGCCATAATTTTACTCTTCGTAGGGTGTGTGTGTTTGACAGCTTTGTTGAAGTATAATTCAGGTACAACAGACTTGCATGTAAAGTGTGTAGTTTGACACTTGACAGAATGTGTGTGACCATTAAATGATTATAATCAAGATAATAAATACATCGGACACCCCCAGAAGTTTCTTCTGCCCCCCTCAACACTGATCAACTTCTGTCACTATCGTTTACATATTCTAGAAATTTTATGTAAACAGTGGAATGCAGTGTATATTGTCTCAGCTTTCTTTCACTCAGAGTAATTATTTTTGAGATATATCTATGTTGTGGTGTGTACCAATACTTTGCTCCTTTATACTGCTGTTTAGTTTTAATTGTGTGGCATACAGTCGTTTTATGATTCCATTTTTACTTCAAGAACAAACTGTGATCATTCAGGTTTGGGTATTTTGCAGAGAATGAGTAAAGTGAGCTTGACCCTTTAAGGAAAACACCTGATGGTATTTGTCAATGATAAAATTTAAACTTTAAAGCCAAAATTTAAAAGTTGGAAAATATGTGGACTGTCAATGCAAACTTGATGCCCTCCCAGTATTTGGGTTTTCTAATAAAGTTGATGGTGATATTAATTTAACTTGATGTTGGTTAATGTGCTATGTATGAAAGTTTTGTATAACTGAATCAATATTTTCAAATCAGTGTATCTTTGAAATCATTCATGTTTGAAAAATCTCATTCAAGGTGCATGACAGACCAAGGAAGTTTAAGGTAACAGAGTACAAAAGTTTGTTAATGTGATATTCCATTTTGTAAATAATTTCTAAGAAATGACTTCTCACAGAGCTTTTGTGAATATAAATAAATCCTCAGTAATAGGAAAAAGCTGTTAAAGTGTTCCTCCCTTCTCTAACTACATTATCTGTATGTGGCTAGTTTTTATTCATATACTTTACCCAGAACAACCTATTGCATACTGAATGCAGAAGCAGCTGTGAGAATACAGCAGTTTTCATTAAGCAGACATTGAGGTTTTCAAAAATTGTAATTTTTTGGTTCTGAAAAATAATCTTCATGGAAAGTACCAAAATTTAATGGGTTTATTGTTATTTGAAAGTGAATTACTAAATATTTTAAAATTTACTATTTATAATATGGTAAATGTTGACAGAGTCATGTATATGTTCTTTGGGGTCTGTCTTAGCTTGGAGTGCTATAACAAAATACCTTAAACTGATGGCCTATAAACAACAGAAAGCTATTTCTCATAGTTTTGCAGGCTGAGAAGTCCAAGATCAAGGTTCTTACTGATTTAATATCTGGTGAGAGCCTGCTTTTCATGGGGATGGTCTTGATCCCTATCTCCTGTACAATGTCAGGAACCTCTGTCCATAGTTCATCAGGCACTCTATCAGATCTAGTCCCTTAAATCTGTGTCTCACTTCCACTGTATAATCATAAGGGATTTGATTTAGGTCATACCTGAATAGTCGAGTGGTTTCCCCTACTTTCTTCAATTGAAGTCTGAATTTGGCAATAAGGAGCTCATGATCTGAGCCACAGTTAGCTGCCGGTCTTGTTTTTGCTGACTGTATAAAGCTTTTCCATATTTGGCTGCAAAGAATATAATCAATCTGATTTTGGTGTTGACCATCTGGTGATGTCCATGTGTAGAGTCTTCTCTTGTGTTGTTGGAAGACGGTGTTTGCTATGACCAGTGCATTCTCTTGGCAAAACTCTATTAGTCTTTGCCCTACTTCATTCCATATTCCAAGGCCAAATTTGCCTGTTACTCCAGGTGTTCCTTGACTTCTTACCTTTGCATTCCAGTCTCCTGTAAGGAAAAGGACATCTTTTTTGGGTGTTGGTTCTAAAAGGTCTTGTAGGTCTTCATAGAACCGTTCAACTGTGTGGATCACAATAAACTGTGGAAAATTCTGAAAGATGGGAATACCAGACCACCTGACCTGCCTCTTAAACCTGTATGCAGGTCAGGAAGCAACAGTTAGAACTGGACATGGAACAACAGACTAGTTCCAAATATGAAAAGGAGTAGATCAAGGCTGTATATTATCACCCTGCTTATTTAACTTATATGCAGAGTACATCATGAGAAACGCTGGGCTGGAGGAAGCACAAGCTGGAATCAAGATTGCTGGGAGAAATATCAATAACCTCAGACATGCAGATAATACCACCCTAATGGCAGAAAGTGAAGAGGAACTAAAAAGCCTCTAGATGAAAGTGAAAGAGGATAGTAAAAAGTTGGCTTAAAACTCAACATTCAGAAAACGAAGATCATGGCATTAGTCCCATCACTTCATGGGAAATGGGGAAACTGTCAGACTTTATTTTTTTGGGCTCCAAAATCACTGTAGATGGTGACTGCAGCCATGAAATTAAAACACATTTACTCCTTGGAAGAAAAGTTTTGACCAACCTAGATAGCATATTAAAAAGCAGAGACATTACTTTGCCAGCAAAGGTCCATATAGTCAAGGCTGTGGTTTATCCACTGGTCATGTATGGATGTGAGAATTGGACTGTGAAGAAAGCAGAGCGCCGAAGAATTGATGCTTTTGAACTGTGGTGTTCAAGGAGAAGGTGTTCAAGACTGCAAGGAGATCCAACCAGTCCATTCTAAAGGAGATCAGCCCTGGGATTTCTTTGGAGGGAATGATGCTGAAGCTGAAACTCTAGTACTTTGGCCACCTGATGCGAAGAGTTGACTCATTGGAAAAGACTCTGATGCTGGGAGGGATTGGAGGCAGGAGGAAAAGGGGAGGACAGAGGATGAGATGGCTGAATTGGGTCACCGACTTGATGGATGTGAGTTTGAGTGAACTCTGGCAGTTGGTGATGGACAGGGAGGCCTGGCGTGCTGTGATTCATGGGGTCGCAAAGAGTCAGACATGACTGAGCGACTGAACTGAGAGCCTGCTTCCTGGTTTACATTTTTTCATTGATGTATGTGTTTTGCCTCTTTTGTCTCATGAAGAAAGCTTTAAGGTTTGATTGTTTTCTACTAATTCTTTAGATGGTTTTAAAGAATTCTTTTATCTCCCTGGGATTTGTTTTTGCTTTCAGTAAAACATTTTCTCAACTAGTATTTTGGTATGGATAACTGCTGTGTTTTCATTGTTGCACTGTGCACTGATCACATTCATGAGAACTCAGTTCTCATGAGATAGTCTTATCCCATTATTGGGAATACAGTTTCAACATATGAATTTAGGGGGAGAGGACATACAGCCTCAGTCCTCATTAACTGTTAGGTGTATAAAGGGTCCTGAGGCCAGATATTAGAGAACCGGTAATGCACGTTGTGTATTATAGTTTAAAAAAGATCATTCTGGTTATAGTGCTGAGAATCATCATGATTGAGAGTAAGGTAGGGTTAAAGACAGCAGGAAGATAAGTTAGGGATTTAGCATTACAGATGATAGGAGTTTGGGTCAAGCAGCAGAGATGGAAGAAATGTCAAGAGTTTTTTTGTACTCTGGAGATGAATCTAGTAAGATTCCTTGATGGATTGTGTGTGAACATGAAAGTCGCAGTCACTCAGTTGTGTCTGTCTCTTTGCAACCCCATGGACTATACAGTCCATGGAATTCTCCAGGCCAGAATATTGGAGTGGGGAGCTTTTCCTTCTCCAGGGGATCCTCCCAACCCAGAAATTGAACCCAGGTCTTCTGCATGGCAGGCGGATTCTTTACAAGCTGAGCCATCAGGGAAACTATGGCTTCCAGTTGGAAAAAAGTGGAGTCGAAGGTGACAGAAGATATTTGTACTGAGGAAATCATTTTTTAAAATGTGGTAAACTATATTGATTTTTATATATTTTTAAATTGATTTCAATTTTGTTACAGCTTTATTTTTTTGTAATACTTTAAATTAAAAAATACTTGGTAGCCTCTTTTGTCTCATGAGGAAAGCTTTAAGATTAGATTGTTTTTCTACTAATTCTTTAGATGGTTTTAAAGAATTCTTTTATCTCCCTGGGGTGGTGTTTGTTTTTACTTTCAGTAAAGCATTTTCTCAACCAGCATTTTGGTATGGATAATTGCCTTTTTTTTTTTTTTTTGGTGGGAGGTGATTCTGTCTGTTATAGGATATTTAGCAGCATCTCTAGCATATATTGGGCTTCACAGTTGGTTCAGGTAAAGAATCGGCCTGCCAGTGCAAGAGACACAGATCCAATCCCTGGTTCAGGAAGATTCCCCTGGAGGAGGAAATGGCAACCACTCCAGTATTCTTGCCTGGGAAATCCCATGGACAGAGGAGCCTAATGAGCTACAGTCCATGGGTTGCAAAAGAGTCGGACACAACTTAGTGACTAACAAACAAGTGGCGTATGCCTGGTATATGCCAGTGGGAACCCTGACCCTGGCCCAGTTATGATAAGTGAATATATCTCCAGAGGCAGCAAATGTCCCCTATGGGAAAACATTGTCCTTGATTAAGGAACTACTTCAGTAAAGAATGTTAACAAAATTGAAGTGCTGATTTTGAAACATGCAATTTTAAAAGTATGCTGTGTAATTTTTGCTGTATCAGTATCCATAAGACCTAACCCTAGAAACCATTTTAAATATATGGAGAATATAGGAGGAGGAAAACCAAGGCACAGATGCCTAATCTGATCCAGTCTTTTGGAACATGGTAACCTTGCCGGAATGCTAGTCAGAGTTTGACCAGAATTATCTTAAATTTTGAAAAAGGAAGAATAAGCTGATTCTATCTCATAAGGGTGCTTTTCCTTTTTTTTTCTTTTGTTTAGATTTTTGGTTTTTGATTTGTATCTTTCACTTTTTATTTCTTGTCCATGATTACATGGGTTAGTTGAAAGAGCAGTGTGAAACAGTGGGAGTAATGTGGGAGGAGAACTTGGAGAACTGGACTGAATCAGAAAATGTAAATTCAAGCTCGCTCCTGTGTTTCCTTTATCTTAAGTTTTTTCCCTTTTTTGATAAAATGGAAGTCTTATTGCAAAGATCTGTTAAACTAATGTGCAGAAAACTTTTTTTAAAAAATGTAAAGCATTATAAGAAGTTCTTAATATAAGGAAAGAAATTCAAATTTCTTAAATTTACAAATCAAAATTTAAATTACTTACATGACTCATTAAGAGTGGCATCATCTCTAATATGTATTCTGTAGAATCAGGGAATTTTAGTGTAGGAAGCGATTTCCATATCAATTTTAATAGTTTTATAGATTATATTTTCACAAACCTTAGCAGAACAGTGATACTTTGAATTTTTGACTTAAATTTAATTCATGAGTTTGTGAACTTTGAATTTAATTTTTTAAAATAGTCTACTTTTAAGGAAGAAATAAAATATTTCAATATGGTATATTAAACTTAAAAGCAGTGAGCACTGATTGGTGCCATACAATTTGTTTAAATTGAGGCTCTACTGCATCTTTTTTTTTTAAGATTAAGAAAAAAGATTTATTGAGCTGATACATTAAGAGGCAGATAGCATGACTCAAAAAAACACAATGTGGGTTAAATGATTTTCATATTTAAATAATTACTAGTGTCATCCTTGAATCCAAAATAAGACAGATGTGTGTTTTTTAACTGAAGTATAATTGGCTTACTGTGTTTCAGGTATACAGCAGAATGATTAAGTTGTTTGTTTATATTCAGATTATTTTCCACTTTAGGTTATTATAAGATAGCAAATATAGTTCCTTGTCCTACACAGCAAACATCTGTTGCTTGATCTATTTTAAGTATAGGAGTTTGTATCTGTTAATCTCATACTCCTAATTTATTCCACCCCTGCCTTCCCCTTTGGTAACTGTCTGCTCTATTTTTGTTTGAACTTACCTGTATCTGATCATGTACTATTGTGAAAGTGTTACAATGTCTGAGCCTAATTTTTCCCCTAATACTGTTAACAAATACAGTATTAAGGCAAATTATATGATGGAGCTGCTAAAAGACTGTGTTCATCAGAATGAGTTTTTAATTCTCATTTACTGGCTTTATAATTGTATAAATTTATGAAATTATTGGGGCTTCCCTGGTGGCTCAGAAGGTAAAGAATCCGCCTGCATTGCAGGTAACTGTGGTTTGATTCCTCAGTTGGGAAGATCCACTGGAGGAAGGCATGGCAACCCTCTCCAGTATTTTTGCCTGGAGAATCCCCATGGACAGAGGAGCCTGGTGGGCTGCAGTCCATGGGGTGGCAGAGTTGGACATGACTGAGCAACACAGCACATGAAATTATTAGCATACCATTTATGAATCTGATTTATAGATATTTGAAGTTTTCTATTTTTGCACCTTAGATTAAGAAGGATTTCTGCTGTTGCAAAAAAAAAAATGTTTGAAAACCCAAATTTAACTTAGCCCTCTCATTTTACAGATTTGGAATCTGATTCTAAGAAAACAGTTCCCCAAACCTCATACTATTATTTGAGTCTCAAGTAAAACTCAAGTTTCCTGATGTCCTAATCTTGTGTACAAAGTGTAAGTACTTTCTGTCAGTGTAATAATAATCTAAGGAATATAATACTGAATAGAGTTTGGATCTAGAACATCTTTAAGTTATATCCTTAAATAATTGTCCCTTGTATAAAATAATTGGTTAAATTTCCTGTTGATGTTTTTTCCCTAATTTTCTCTGAATTGTTAGAGTTTGATGAGCTTCAGATACACAAGGGTAGGAGCTTTATCCATGACCCAGTGAACCTTCTTCATGATCCTATTGAGCCAGCATTGGAGAGGCAGGTGCAGGAGGCTGATTGGTAGTCTTTGAATAACTTCTGTCTACCTGATTAAGAATCTTTTCCATAGTGAGCCCTTCAGTGCACATCACATGCGACCTACAAGTTTTCTTCATGTGCCAAGTCTAAGAGGCTCATCCATATGTCTTTTCTTCAGATTTATTTTGTAACAAATCCTCCAGTCTTGTTCATTCAGAATTGCTAATCATCCTGCAGAAACTATTAGCTGTGGCCTACTAATATGCGTAGGTTCTTAACTGAAACAGTTTCTTCTTCAGGCAAAGTAGATGGACTGGTAGTCCTGTCAGCTTGAATATCTCCTTTTGTTTCTTTGGCAAGGACTCTCCTGGATTGGGATACCGTGCTTTTGCGGTCCATTTCTGGAAGTTACTGGCATTAGGAGAGTATGTGCAGATTAAGCTCAGATTTTTTTCCCCCTTTCTCTGTGAAATTCTCCATGAGGCGATTTGTTTTGTTTGAAGGAGGGACAACAGTGTGGAGGATCAGGCTTCTGGTAGTTGGGGTAACCTCATCACATAACTTCCCTTGGGCTTTTCTTTGGTCTATTTTGTATGTACCCCCATTTGCTTCATCAAGGAATCCTTCTGGCTGCATCTGCTTTTTATATTAAAGTGTGTGTGATTCCTGGAAGACTTAACTATTTTTTTCCTTTTCGTATCTACTCAGGTGACCCTTTGGGTGAATACCAAGAAGAATGTTCTTGGTATAATATAATCAAACACAGGATCCTTTCTTAATGATACTTGGTCTTCTCTTCATGTAAGGTATTATAGATTTATAAACTGACTAAAGTCTGGTAATTGAGTAGAGGCCTGTGACTTTAATTAAACACAGCTTAGTCTAATGAGAGTCTTTAATGTATTGCTCATTGATTTTTATTCTTAAGGACATCAGGGTCAAGTGAGCATTGCCTGGAATCTCTGTAGATCAAGCCATGCTGATTATCGCACCAAGTTAATTATCTGGGAGGAAATAAAAACTGATCTCAGTACCCAGATGACCCTAAATCATTCCTCTTTCTCTAGCTTTCCAGTGGTCTGTTTCACTGTGTGGACTTGGGTCTTAAGTCTAAGAAAGGGCTTCTCTTATTTTATCTCTGAGATAACATTTATACTTTGGTAAGATTTTATATTCCTGTCCTTCATGCTTCTTTTTCATTTTTTTATCCTTCTGAGTTTTTTTGGGTATTTTTACAAAAATTTCTTGTCTTCCATTCATCTTTATTTTGCACTGACTTTCCTTATTGCAGTAGGGACATTCCCATCGACTCTTATGTGTGGGTAGTTATTCCTGACTTCAGTTGCCGCATCTTAATGACTACTTAGTCATATAAAGATGCATTATCCTCTTTTGGGCTTTTTGAAAATAGGAATCGAACTGTTGAAAAACAGTGTTTTGCTGTTTCCTTCAATACCATGTTTATTCCTGAAGTGAGGGTTTCCTTGGTTTCTTTTAAGTGGTTCCCTCATTTTTTTTAGCTCCAGTGTTTTTTTCTCTTTCTCATTCTCATAGAAAAAAAATTGTCAACTATTAGAGTCAAGCTGGAGTTAGGCTGTATCCTACCACAATAGATGTTGGTTCTTACCTGAATTTGGGGGCTATTTTATACTTCTTGAATATTTGACTTACGTTTTTAGAATTCTAACAATCTAGAGAAACTTAGCTGGAGCCGTAGTTATAGTAAAGAGCTTTGCTTCTGTGCTAAAGATTTATTTTCCTCTCCGTCCACACTTCTTGTGGGTGCCACCCATGCCAGTGACAGAGGCTTCACAGGCTGTGCTAGTGGTAAAGAACCCACCTGCCAATGCAGGAAACCTAAGAGATGCAGGTTCGATCCCTGGGTTGTCAAGATCCCCTGAAGGAGGGTGTGTTGACCCACTCCAGTATTCTTGCCTAGAGAATCCCTGTGGATAGAGGAGCCTGGTGGGCTACAGTCCATAGGGTTGCAAAGAGTCAGACATGACTGAGTACTTTGACACGTACACATGCTAGTGACAAGCCTGGATGTACTTAACCTGTCTCAGGATCTTCCCATGCCTGACTTTCCTTACTGGTGTCCCAACCTATTGTCTCAACTTGTTGCCCTCAGAGGAGGAACCTGGAATTGTATAATGATGCTGATAGGGTCCACGTACTGCTAATTGACACAAAATAGGGAGTATAAACAGTGTGTCCCCTGTTGGGTAACCACCCTTGCTTCTAGTACTCACCCCTTGGAATTATGGGTACTGGAAGAAGTCTGCATGAAGGAGTGTAGTTCTCCAGTAGGATTTATTTGGCTTTCTTCCATTACACACTATCAGTCCAATATCTAGTAGAGATTTGTTAGTCTCTTGAAAAATACCGCCTTTTTTTCTGTTTTGCAGTGATTATATTCCTCTCCCTATTTTTAAATGTTCTCTTGGTTATTTCAGTAGAATTTTTTGAAAGTGTGAAAGGCAGTGAGCGGTCAGATGCATTTTATTTATTTCGTCATCTTGTCCAATATATATAATTTTTACCAACATGTTCAGTTTGATAAATACAGGCATGGAATTATTTTTATATTTAATATATATTTACATACTAATTTGGTTTATGTTTATGTACATATAAGAGTAATTTCATTTAATTTTGACAACTGTCTGTCCAGAAGCTAATAGGTTCTCATTTTTTCTTTTTAGAAAATGGATCCTACATCTTTGTTACCAACCCTTTTAAATGTGGATCTGACAATATCACATATAGAATGTTTTCCCAAGGACATTCTGGTGAAATTTCAAGGCAGAAATAACATTGAATGTGAGTTTGACTACCACATATTGCAGAGGGAAATACAGCATATTCAAAAAGGAAACAATAATGTAGACATTGATGACTTTTGTTTGGTAGAAGAAAGAGTATCAGGAGAATGGCAGAGAGGAAGAGTTGTGGAAAAGAAAAATGAATTCTATACTGTGCTCCTCATAGATCGCGGAGAGGAACTGAGAGTTGACAGTACGCAGGTTGCTTCAGCCTGTGGCAACTTATTTGAGCTACCACCACGGGTAACATTTGGCATTTTGGCCAACATACTACCAGCTGGGGAAAAATGGTCTCCCAAGGCTTTGAATTATTTCAAGTCATTAGTAGGACTACAAGTGAAAGGTTGTGTACAAGCTGTTTTGCCTCTTCAGATGATTCTTCTTGAAGTGCCAAATATAATATCCCAGGTTCTTGAATTACAATTAGGGAGACTCATTGATGGAGATTCATTTCGTCTTATTGTGGAAATGGTAAAAGAATTCCCCAAGCAAATGCCAGATTCATTACACCATAAAAGACCTGAATCATCATTAAGTAATAACGATACTTCACTTGATATTCAGCATGTTCTGGATAATTTGCAACCATCTTTGTCAGTGGGCAGTACTGAAGGTGTAAAAGTATCATCTGCCTTGAGCCCAAGTAAATTTTATTGCCAATTAATTAAATGGATTCCAGAGTTAGAAAACTTTACAACATGTATGACATTGCATTATGATATTATCAGCCAAAGAAGTAGTCCCACCTGTGATAATTTTGGACTACTTTGTGTTGCCAGAAGGAGAGATGGACAGTGGCATAGAGGAATTCTTCAGCAGCTTTTGCCCAATAATCAAGTGAGAATTTGGTTTATGGATTATGGCAGTAGTGAGACTATACCTTCAGTTCAGTAAAGAAACTTAAACAAGATTTTATCTTAGTACCATTATTTTCGTTTCCATGTTCTCTAACATGTTTACACAGTCCAGACAGAGATACAAGAAAATTTCAACTGAGTATATTTAAACAAGCCTTGTTAGGACAGGTAGTATATGCACACCTTGATCAGTTCAATAAGGATGAGCATTTGTATTATGTAACCTTAGAAACTCAAGAGTCTGCAATTAGTTCTAAGTGTCGGCTGAAGAGTGTAGGCACACAGGTACTTTGTCCAGTGTCTGATGCAAAAATTTATAATAGGCTGAGGGCGACTAGTGCTTCTGAGGTAAACAGCTTTGCACTTGAGAGTTTTATTGCAAACACTGAGCGGTCGATAGACTCTCTAAGTAAAAAAGATACTTTAAAAATAGATTTTTCTGTTAAAACTGTAGAAATGAAGATAGAAGCTGCCTACATAGCTTTTGTAGTGTATGTATTAAACCCATCAAATTTCTGGGTACGTACTAATGAACATCAGAATGAATTTCAAGATATAATGAAAAATATAAACAAATACTATGATTTGTGTGAAAATGATGAACTGATTCTAAGAAATCCAGAACCTGGATTATTTTGTTGTGCTAGATATAGCAAGGATAGACATTTTTATAGAGCTGTCATCACTGAAGTTAATGGTTATAAAATTAATGTTTATTTTTTAGATTATGGAAATGCTGATTCCATACCATTTTTTGATGTAAAAATTTTGCTTCCAGAGTTCTGTGAGTTGCCTGCTTTAGCCATGTGCTGTTCACTTGCACATATATTTCCTGTTGAAGATTTATGGGTGAAGGCTGCTGTTGATTATTTTAAAAAAATTGTCCTGAACAAAGCAGTTTTGCTTCAGGTTATAGCAAAAAAAGATGACAAATATACTATAAATATTCAGAGTATTGAAGCCTCAGAAAATAGTGATGTTGTCTCTCTTATGTTACAAGCTGGATATGCAGAATATTGGAAAGTAGAACCAGAATGTTGTCCAAAACTTATAAGGAATATTCAGTGTTAAATTTAAAATCTAAAAACAAAGTTAACGTTAAGAAAGTCATATCTGCCCTTGAAGGACCTCAGTCTAAAAGATACCATTCAAATAAGCTAAAAGAAAGTAACTTGTCTTTGTTAAAGTCCCCACCTGTTAATTTCTCTGACTTTAAAAACCCTTTCACCTTGTCTGTGGGACCTGAGTCACCATGGCATTATAAGGAATATGTGTTTAAACCAGGAACAGTCCTTAAAGTTAAGTGTTCTTATTCTTGTGGCCCAGGTGACTTCTTATGCCAGCTGCAGTGTAAGTTAGAAGATTTAAAATTACTAATGGAACAACTTCAGCATTATTATAATGTTCATTCTGATCCTTATCAGGTTGGGCAGATGGCTTGTGTTGCTAAATCCTCTAAAGATGGGAAGTGGTATAGAGCTGCTATTTTGACTCAAATATCAAAAAAAGAATTTGATGTAGTACTGGTTGATTATGGCTACCAGGAAAGAGTTTTAATTAGAGATCTTTGTGCTATTAAGCCACATTTTCTTTCTTTAGAAGCCCAGGCCTTCAGATGTAGTCTTAACCATTTAGTTGAACCCATTAGTTGTAAAGTATTCAGTTGGTCGAGAGAAGCATGCAGAGACTTTGAGAATTTTATTTCTTCATCTAGAGGGTTATTGACTTGTGTCATCTGTGCCATAGTTCTTATATATCCAAACTGTTTAAGTAATTTAGTGGATTTACAGTCTCCATTTACTAGTGCAAAAGAATTCCTTATTCGTCATGGCTCACTACAATATTGTACAGTATCAAAGCCATTTCCATCTTCAGTTCATCTTTACAGTTACTGTTATTCTTCCTTCAATATAAAAATTGGAAGTGAGGAAGAAATATATATATCTCACATATATAGTCCTCAAAAGTTTTATTGCCAACTTAGTAGAAATAATAAAGACCTAGAGATGATAGAAACAAAAATCAGGGAAATTAGTTACCTCAGTGATTGCCCCAAATATAATTTTAGTAAAACGAGTTATGTATATCTAAGTATGTAGAGGATGGTCTCTCTTATAGAGCTTTATCAATGCCGACAGATTCATTATCTGACTTCCTGGTGTATTTTGTGGACTTTGGAAATAAGCAGTTAGTAGAAGAAAGTATGTTGAGGCCTGTTTCAGATGAATTTCCAGAGTTGCTGTTTACACCTATGCAGGCTATTAAATGTTTTTTGTCAGATCTTAGCAATGTAGATATTCCAGCAGAAATCAATAACTGGTTTGCAGATAAATATTTTGGAAAACCATTAAGGGCGAAAATACTGTCCAGGGAGCCAAATGGCCAGTTTGGTGTGGACTTATATGATGGATATCAACATATAAATCAGGAAATTAAAATGTTGCTTCATGCTTATGGAAAAAAACATTGTGACCAAGCACAGTGTGTGAAAAAGGATCATAAAACAAATGAGAATAAAAAAGAGGCTGTTTCCTTGAAAGGCAAAATAGAAAACAACTATCACCATAACATAAGTAAAACTAGTCTAATAACATATAGACTCAAACATATAGAAAGCAAAACAGATCAGCTAATGAATCCCAGAAGTATATATGCCAGGCTTTTGAAACCATCAGTTTGCTGTAAAGTGGAACCTGTGTCAAAAAACAAGGTGAAGACATCTTTGCAAGATGAACTTAAAGGTGTAGAAATTGTCCCTGGACTTGCACATATTCTTGATGAACATGATGTGGGCCAAAACTCAGTAAAGGTTGTATTACAGTCTTTTATCAGAGAATTAAATCAAGCAGCCTCAAAAAACATACATAGTCATGCCAGACCACAAATTAAAGACCTTCCTCAACCCAAGATTTGCTTGAATGCCTACGTTAAAGGATATGTTTCTAATATAAGTAATCCAGCGAGTTTCCATATTCAGCTTGCTGAGAATGAAAATGTAATCATCAGACTAGCGGCTGCTCTAAATGCAAGAAGAGCCAGTATAGTGAGAGAGAGAAAATCAGTTAAACCCATGGTGGGAGATCTTGTAGTTGCAGAATATCTGGTGACAATGCCATTTACAGAGCAGTTATTAAGAAAATTTTGTCAAGAAATTCTTATGAAGTGGAATTTATTGACTATGGTAACACTACAGTAGTAAGCACATCTAAAATTTATGAAATTAAGAAGGAATTCTTAACCATTCCTCAGCTAGCAGTTCATTCTTTCCTTAGGGGAGTCAAGTGGAATGAACCTAATGAAATATGGGACAGAAGAACTGTGGATTATTTTGCTTCAAGAATAAGTAACAAAACAATTTCCTGTGAGTTTTTGAAAAGGCATGAACAGAAATGGGAAGTAAATGTAATTTGTGATGAAAAATGTGTCATTAATGAACTAGTGAAATGGACAGCATGCTCAAAACTACAGAGAACAGTATTACAAATGCCTCAGGTCGTCTCTCAAAAGGTGGGCCCTGTTGATAATGAGATGAAGAAAGGAGGATCAAATGGATATGAAGGTTCTGTGATCCTTCAGCCATCCTACCAACAACTGGTTAGTATTCCTTTTGAAGAGTTAAAACCTGGACAACTTGAAAAGGCTGAAATACTTCATGTTTTAAAAAGTGGAACGTTTTATGTGAAGTTATCTAAAAATAAAAAGACTTTATCAGATTTAACAGTATTAATTACTAAAGAAGTGAGAAACACTGCTTTTTTATCAGTGGAAAATATTGAGCAAGGCTTGGAATGCTTGGCAAAGTCTAAGACCACTTTTGAGTGGTATCGATCAAAAGTAGATAAGTATGTTGATGAGAAAGTGCTTGTTTTTTTAGTAGATTGTGGTAGGTATGAAATAGTGCCTTTATGTAATACTAAGGTGCTTAGTGATGAAATCAGAAATATTCCAAGACAAGCTGTGCCTTGTAAATGGATTTGGTTTGAAAATTTTAGGAAGATGCCATTTGAGTCCATTGTGGGTTTGTTTGCTCATTTGGAAATAAACATCCTTTTCCTGAAATATTTAGACTCTGCTTGGAAAGTAGACATTTTAATAGATGGTCTGTTACTTTTGGAATATTTAATTTAAATACAGTTCATGTTGAAGAAAACAAATTTAGATCTTCAGGAATTATTTGTGGTGTTGAATCTAAGACTCCTGTATCACCATGTACCATAAGATCATTTCCTTGGACACAGCTTCAAAATGGTAGTCAATATTTTGGTATTGCCACTGCTGTTTCTGATCCATCAGACTTCTGTGTTCAGTTGGAAGATTTCTTTGACACAATGAAATCTCTCTTTATGTTGCTTTCTGATCTACCAGAAGACTTAAAAACAGTGCCTCAAGAGCATATAATTCCCGGTTCTAGTTGTTTGTTCAAATATGAATCAGAAGATCAGTGGAATAGAGTAGAAATTTCCGAAGTCTCTGATCAGAATTTACTTCTTATATTGATTGATTATGGATTTTCTGTTTACATACATTATTCAGATATAAAAAATCTTAAAGTTGTTCCTGAAGAGCTTCTGAATTTGCCGAGGCTAAGTTATCCTTGCATCTTACATGGTATTGTACCTGCTGAAGGGAGACATTGGAATGAAGAAGCCAAAAGATTTTTTCAAGATTTCCTGAGTAAACCAGGCTTAGTTTTTCAGTTTAGGGAATACAGTTTTGAAACAAAACTGAAGGTAGACATCATTCATGAGAAAAACAATTTGGCAGACATGTTAGTTGCCTCTGGTCTTGCAGTTTATTCTAAAGATTCAGCTCATCTTGACACAGTTACTGCTGGATCTATTGAAGTCCAATATAAGTCAGAGAGTAAGCCTATTTGCCAATTGTTAGATCAAAATAATTACAAAATAGAAAATATAAATTGTACATGCACTGAGAAGCAAGTGCTAAAAAATCAGAAAACTATAAAGAGGAAAGACGTCTATAAACACCTTTTAAGGAAAAGCCATATTAGTAGAAGATTACAGTCTGGAAACTCAGTACTGAGAAGGAAGAAGGTTGATACCGGAAAACATAATCCCCGAAGTACCATTACATCTGATACATGTGCAACAGCTTCATTTTGGGAACTACCTAATGGTTTGAAAATGACACCAATTGCATTGAAAACATTTTTGCAAAGCTAAGTGAAGGATTGCAGGAAAATAATACAGCGGACTTAAGAACAACAGCAAAAGCACTGCATGTTAATGAAGTAATGGTATCAAAACATTTGAAAGGTAAGTGGACATTTTTAAAGAAATAATTCGATTTTGTAGATTCTATTTTTGCTTATTTAAAGGTTTGTTATTTACTGAAATTATTCAAGTTGAAAATGCCCTGCAAGATTTTACTAAAAATTTGGATAAATGGATAACTAGAAGAGATCACTTGAATTATAAAATGATGCTTTGCTGTTTTTACCTTTTATGAATGCTTTGTGAATGTAATGAAGTAGAGGATTTGAACCACATATGCATGAACACGTGCATGACATTTTGCAAACTTCAGGGGTTTCTCAAAACTCCTGAAGGTCCACAGATCTCAGATTGATCTTGCTACTATTAGAGAGCTTCTTGGGTGCATTTTGAAGAATCAGTTTTCTATTATACTTTGATTCTTATCAGATTACATATATCTTGAGGTTTTTTGAGTGTGATTTTTTAGCATATTGACAATGTAATTAAACTTGTAGAATAAACTGACTCTAGCATATTCATCTGAAAACTTTTAGATATCCAGCTATTTATAAACATTAAATTTTTAAGAGCCTATGTGCTAGAGTTAAAATTTTAATATTCTCTGTGTGGAGTATTATCTTTTTTTGTTTATGTGTGTTATATTTCATTTTATATATGAATTAGTGAGGATTTATAGGTTATAAAGAATATTCTATGCTTAATGAATGCTCCAACTTGTATATTATTCAATATATACAGGTTACATTGTTTCAATGAATGGAGGTATCTTGTTTTTAATTGATATATTTTCGAAAGTATTTCATCTGAATTCATATTAGGTGTTTTATAGTGAATTGATAAATGCTTTAATATGGGCCCTTTTTTTTTCTAATTTTTGAATCACTCTTTTATCATAGTAGCAGTAATGGTAGAATGCTCGTTATGTTCCAGGTACTAGGTGGAATTATACGTATTAGCTTATTTAAAGCTTTCCACCACTCTTAAGCTCCATTAAAATGTAAACTAGTAACTAGTATCCTACTTCCTTGCCTGAATTCAAAACCACCTTACAGAGACAAGCAGAAAGACAATTGAGCAACATACTACATTTATTAAAAACGAAACAATATTTGATGAATGTGGCTTACATACATGGGTATATAGGTTTCCCAATACTGAATCTATAATGTAGGCTTAACCACATAGGCACAGAGGAGAGTCTCTCCATGGGGGCTTACCCATGTAAAATTTACAGCTTGAGGTAGCCATATCTATAAAGGGAGAGAGAGGGAGGAAGAAGAGACTAATAAAACATAGATCTTTCTCACTGTAAATGAAACAGATTGCCTCGACTTCTCGAGTATGAGTAAGGGCGGAATGAGACCAGAGGGTTGTTAATCTAGGAGTGTGCCTCAATCATGAATACTTCCACATGGAGGAAGATCAGGAATGAGAAGTGTCCTTCTCCCCCAAAATTATTATGAATATTTACACTAAGGCTCAGGGAAATTAAGTAAATTGCCCATGGACATAAAGCTGGTAAGTAAGAAACTGAAGTTTTAAAATCAAATTTCTCCAACTACAGAGTCTACTTTTGTCCATTATTTATACTTTAAAAAGTTTATTTTAGCAAGAGTTTTTCTATAAAACTCCTGACCATCAGTCCGTTCATTTTGGCACTTACATATCTTTTATTGTTCCTTTACTTGTGAACGTTTTTGCCTTCTTTGTTTTGCTCATCAAATTCTTTAAGATCTCACTTTTGGTCACCATGTCTAGCTCACCTCCTGCATTCTTAGCACACAGTGAGTCAAAAACTTAAAAGTGTTGAAAGTAGCAGTTATAAAAGGAGTTAGAGAATCAAACATTAAATTATACTTCTAAAAAATTTGAAGTCCCTTTTAAGGAAAGATCATAACTTTAGTGATACAAAAGTATATGGTTTTATGGACAAAGAATAGGGTGATAGATTGCTATTATCATAGTTTTAGAACAAAACAAAATAAGAAAACAACATAAACTGATGGCCTGGAGTGCCATCTGGGTTCTTCCACCTGTATTACTTATCCAAGGGCAATAGTAACAACTGCTGTTCGCTGCTATTATTGGCTGTAGCTTGTCTGAGTCTAGAGCAAAATAGTTTTAGTAGTTCTTATTTGAAGATAATCAATACTTGAGAAACTTTCTTGATTATTAAAAATGTTAGCAGAGGGACTCTTAACAGCCATGCTTTTCAAGCTAGGCTTTGCATTGGCGTTAAGAAAGGATGTTTTCTTTTTTTAAAATTCTGATGCCTGTGTGTCAGTTTTACAAATTGTAGATTATTTTAATTGGTCAAACTGTGGCCTTACCATTAGGATTTTAAAGCTCCCCAAGTGATTCTGATGTATAGCCAAGGTACAGAATTGCTATTCTAGACATCGCTATGCATAGCTTCTTGAATTGTGGGAGAAGAAGTAATTTTGTATTTTTACGTGGGGAAAATGTTAGAATTGTTTCGTATTTGGAGTCCAGACTATACATAATAAGTCATAGTAATCCTCTGCTAAATTTAATTTAAGGTAATGGACATTGTATTAGAAATGGCCTAGAAGTATATAATGCATTTATTTCATCTTGCTCAGGTATTGTTTTAGTTACAGAAGTTTGTTGTTGTTCAGTTGCTAAGTTGTGTTCCACTTTTTGCGATCCCATGAACTGCAACACACCAGGCTTCCCTGTTCTTCACCATTTCCTAGATTTGCTCAAACTCATGTTCATTGAGTTGGTCATACCATCCAACCATCTCATCCTCTGTCGGCCTCTTCTCCTCCATCCCTCAATTTTTTCTCAGCATCAAAGTCTTTTCCAGTGAGTCAGCATCAGCTTCCGCATTAG
The DNA here is from genome assembly GCA_006408695.1 of Aepyceros melampus. NCBI lineage: Eukaryota > Metazoa > Chordata > Mammalia > Artiodactyla > Bovidae > Aepyceros > Aepyceros melampus. Next base: position 18,126 of record SJXQ01006903.1, on the reverse strand, counting down.
CTCTTCCAATGAATATTCAGGGTTGCTCTTTAGGATTGACTGGTGTGATCTTGCTGTCCAGGGGGGACACTCAAGAGTCTTCTCCAGCATCACAGTTCAAAAGCATCAATTCTTCACATTCAGCCTTCTTTATAGTCCAACTCTCACATCCATACGTGAGTACTAGAAAAACCATAGCTTTGACAATATGGACCTTTGTTGGCAAAGTGATGTCTCTGCTTTTTAATACACTATCTAGGTATGTCATAGCTTTTCTTTCAAGGAGCAAACATCTTTTAATTTCATGGCTATAGTCACTGTCTGCAGTGATTTTGGAGCCCCAGAAAATGAAATATTACTTTTTCCACTTTTTCCCCATCTATTTGTTATGAAGTAATGGGACCGGATGCTGTGCTCTTAGTTCTTTGAATGTTGAGCTTTTTCACTCTCCTCTTCATCAAGAGGCTCTTAAGTTCCTCTTTGCTTTCCGCCATCATCTTGTAGAAGTTGCTGCCTCCTATATTTAGACAATTGTCTTAACTTGTTCATAAATTTAGCCTACTATAACATATGAATATTTAAATATTCAAGGCAATTGTTTTTATTTACAGACTGTTTTCTCCAAAATAAAAATTACTAGTTCATCTCCAGGATGTTTTTATAGAGTTCTTATGTTTTTGTTTTATTGCAGTGGTTGGTTGGTTGGTACTTGCTTTTTTATTTTTCTCTGGAAGTCCTGAAACAATTATTTCAAAAAGAATCTTCATGTAAACTGTGCTTGTGTGCATGCTAAATTGCTTCAGTCTTGTCCAGCTCTTTGTGACCCTATAGAATGTAGCCCACCAGGCTCCTCTGTCCATGGGATTCTCTAGGCAGGAGTACTGGAGTGGGTTGCCTTGCCTTCCTCCAGGGGAATCTCCTGATCCTGAGATCAAATCCACATCTCCTGTGGTTCCTGAATTGTAGGCAGATTCTTCACTCCTGAGCCAGAGTCTTTTCTCGTTTAGGTTATTACAGAATATTGAGTAGAGACCCCTATGTTATACAGTAGATTCTGAAGTGAAAAGTGCTCAATCTTGTCTGACTCTTATGAGATACCCCCCAACCCCCGCCACCATGGACTGTAACCCACCAGAATTGTCTGCCTGCTAAATTTTCTGAAAAGAATACTATAGTGGGTTGCCATTTCCTTCTCCAGGGGATCTTCCAGACCCAGGGACTGAACCCACATCTCTGGTGTCTCCTGCTTTGGCAGGAAGATTCTTTACCACTAGTGCCACCTGGGCTCCTGCATGTAAGCTTTATTTTATAATACTTGTCTTTCTCTGACTTACTTCACTTATGATAAACTTCAGTTCATTCAAGTTGCTATAAATGGCATTTTTTCATTCTTTTTAATGGCTGAGTAATAGCTCATTGTATATATTACTACATCTTTATCCATTCTTCTGTAACTGTATCAGTTTGCATTCTTAGCAACAGTGTAGGAGGGTTTTCTTTTCTCTGTACCCTTTCTAGCATTTACTGTTGTAGGTTTTTTTTTTTTTTTTTGGTGATGGCCATTATAACAAGTGTGAGGTGATATCTCATGGTAATTTTGGTTTGCATTTCTCTAATAATTAGTGATGTCCGGAGAAGGTGATGGCACCCCACTCCAGTACTCTTGCCTGGAAAATCCCATGGATGGAGGAGCCTGGTAGGCTGCGGTCCATGGGGTGGCTAAGAGTCAGACACGACTGAGTGAGTTCCCTTTCACTTTTCACTTTCATGCATTGGAGAAGGAAATGGCAACCCACTCCAGTGTTCTTGGCTGGAGGATCCCAGGGACGGGGGAGCCTGCTGGGCTGCCGTCTATGGGGTCGTCAGACACAACTGAAGTGACTTAGCAGCAGCAGTAGCAGCAGAGGATCTTTTCATGTGTGTGGTTTCCTTTGTGGTGCAAAATCTTTTGAGTTTAAATAGGTCCCGTTAGTTTTTTTGTTTTTATTTTCATTTCTCTAGCAGATGGCTTGAAGAAGATATTGCTGTGATTTCTGTCAGGGGAGTGTTCTGCCTATGTTTTACTCTAAGAAAAACAGTGATATTTGTTACAGTGATATTTTCGGTTTTGTGCCAATCCCTGTTGTTTTTATGACTGTAGCTTTGTAGTGTCGTCATAAGTCAGGGCACCTGGTTCCTTCACTCAATTTCTCTCAAAATTGCTTTGGTTATTAGATGTCTTTTGTGTGTCCATACAGATTTTAAGGTTTTCTTGTTATAATTCTGTGAAAAATGCCATTGGTTACTTGGATAGGGATTGCATTGAATCTGTAGTTTGCTTTGGTAGTATAGTCATTTTGAAAATACTGATTCTTTCAGTCCAAGAACATAGTGTATATTTCCATCTGTTTATATAATCTTCTATTTCTTTCATCAGCATCTTGTAGTTTTCAGAGTACATGTCTTTTGTTTTCTTAGGTAGGTTTATTCCTAGGTAATTTATTCTTTTTGATGTGATGGTAAATGGGATTATTTCTTTAATTTTTTTCTAATCTTGTGTTGTTAGTGTATAGAAATACAACAGATTTCTGTATATTAATTTTGTATCCTGCAACTTTACTGAATTCATTGAACTCTAATAGCTTTCTGGTACCATCTTTAGGATTTTCTATATATTGTATCATGTTATCTGCAAGCAGTGACAGTTTTGCTTCTGTTTTTCCAATTTTAATTTCTTTTACTTATCTTTTTCTTCTCTGATTGCCATGACTAGGATTTCTAAAACTGTGTTGAGTAAAAGTGTCAAGAGTGAAGAACATTCATTTCTTGCTTCTGATCTTAGATGAAATGCTCTCAGCTATTCGCCAATGAGTTGTCTTATACAGTTTATTTACCTGGAAGACATCTTTGAAAGAAATCTGGAATGGCATCCCAGTTTTAGAGAAGACTGTTGTTTGACATTTTAAATTTGAGATCATATCTGGATATCCAAAGGGGAGTGGCTGACAGGCATGCAGAGTGTCAGATAGAATTTTGAAAACACAACACTAAGTGATATATATTCATAAATCACTTGTATTAAATCTAGCATGGTACTGAAAAATATGAGCATTGAGGCCAAATTCCCTGAGTTTGATTTCTCTTTCTATCCTTTATTAATTGAAAATGTAGATAAGCTTTTTAACTGATCTGTAGCTCAGCTTCTTCATCTGTAAAATGGAGATATCCTAATTACTCCACTGTTTGGTGAAGGATTAAATAAAACAGTGTTTTCACTAGTACCTCAGTTCAGTTCAGTTGCTCAGTCATGTCCAACTCTTTGTGATCACATGCACCGTAGCACGCCAAGCCTCCCTGTCCATCACCAACTCCCGGAGTTTACCCAAACTCATTTCCATTGAGTTGGTGATGCTATCTAACCATCTCATCCTCTGTCATCTCCGTCTCCTCCTGCCCTCAGTCTTTTCCAGCATCAGGGTCTTTTCAGATGAGTCAGCTCTTCGCATCAGGTGGCCATAGTATTGGAGCTTTAGCTACAGCATTAGTCCTTCCAGTGAATATTCAGGATGATTGCCTTTAGGATGGACTGGTTGGATCTCCTTGCATTCCGAGGGAATCTCAAGAATCTTCGAACACCACAGTTCAAAAGCATCAATTCTTCAGCGCTCAGTTTTCTTTATAGTCCAACTTTCACATCCATACACGACTGCTGGAAAAACCATAGCCTTGACTAGATGGACTTTTGTTGGCAAAGTAATGTCTCTGATTTTTAATATGCTGTTTAGGTTGGACATAACTTTCCTTCCAAAGAGTAAGCATCTTTTAATTTCATGGCTGCAATCACCATCTGCAGTGACTTTGCAGCCCCCCAAAATAAAGTCTGACACTGTTTCCACTGTTTCCCCATCTATTTCCCATGAAGTGATGGGACCAAATGCCATGATCTTCATTTTCTGAACGTTGAGCTTTAAGCCAACTTTTTCACTCTCTCACTTTGATCAAGAGGCTCTTTAGTTCTTCACTTTCTGCCATAAGAGTGGTGTCATCTGTGTATTAGGTTATTGATATTTCTCCTGGCAGTCTTGATTCTGGCTTGTGCTTCATCCAGCCCAGCGTTTCTCATGATGTACTCTGCATATAAGTTAAATAAGCAGTGTGACAATATACAGCCTTGACCTACTCCTTTTCCTATTTGGAACCAGTCTGTTGTTCCATGTCCAGTTCTAATGGTTGCTTCCTGACCTGCTACAGATTTCTCAAGAGGCAGGTCAGGTGGTCTGGTATTCTCATCTCTTTCAGAATTTTCCACAGTTTATTGTGATCCACACAGTCGAAGGCTTTGGCATAGTCAATAAAGAAGAAACAGGTGTTTTTTTTTCTGGAACTCTAGCTTTTTCGATGATCCAGTGGATGTTGGGACTTTGATCTCTGGTTCCTCTCTCTTTTCTAAACCCGGCTTGAACATCTGGAAGTTCATGGTTCATGTACTGTTGAAGCCTGGCTTGGAGAATTTTGAGCATTACTTTACTAGCGTGTGAGATGAGTTCAATTGTGCAGTAGTTTGAGCGTTCTTTGGCATTGCCTTTCTTTGGGATTGGAATGAAAACTGACCTTTTCCAGTCCTGCGGCCACTGCTGAGTTTTCCAAATTTGCTGACATATTGCAGCACTTTCAATGCATCATCTTTTAGGATTTGAAACAGCTCAACTGGAATTCCATCACCTCCACTAGCTTTGTTTGTAGTGATGCTTCCTAAGGCCCACTTGACTTCATATTCCAGGATGTCTGGCTCTAGGTGAGTGATCAGACCACTGTGATTATTTGGGTTGTGAAGATCTTTTTTGTACAGTTCTTCTGTGTATTCTTGCCACCTCTTCTTATCTTCTGCTTCTGTTAGGTCCAGACCATTTCTGTCCTTTATTGAGCCTATCTTTGCATGAAATGTTCCCTTGGTATCTCTGTTTTTCTTGAAGAGATCTCTAGTCTTTCCCATTCTGTTGTTTTCCTCTATTTCTTTGCATTGAGTGCTGAGGAAGGCTTTCTTATCTTCCTTGCTATTCTTTGGAACTCTGCATTCAGATGCTTATATCTTTCCTTTTCTCCTTTGGTTTTTGCTTCTCTTCTTTTCACAGCTATTTGTAAGGCCTCCTTAGACAGCCGTTTTCCTTTTTTCTTTTCTTTTTCTTGGGGATGGTCTTGATCCCTTTCTCCTATATAATGTCATGAACCTCTGTCCATAGTTCATCAGGCACTCTGTCTATCAGATCTGTTTCTTAAATCTATTTCTTACTTCCACTGTATAATCACAAGGAATTTGATTTAGGTCATACCTGAATGGTCTAGTGGTTTTCCCCACTTTCTTCAATTTAGATCTGAATTTGGCAATAAGGCATTCATGATCTGATCCACAGTCAGCTCCCGGTCTTATTTTTGCTGACTGTGTAGAGTGTCTCCATCTTTGACTGGAAAGATATAATCAACCTGATTTTGGTGTTGGCTATCTGGTGGTGTCCATGTGTAGAGCCTTTTCTTGTGTTATTGGAGGAGAGTGTTTTGCTATGGCCAGTGCATTCTCTTGGCAAAACTCTTTATTAGCCTTTGCCCTGCTTCGTTCTGTACTCCAAGGCAAATTTGCCTGTTACCTCAGGTGTTTATTGACTTCCTACTTTTGCATTCCAGTCCCCTTTATAAAGGATATCTTTTTTGGTCTTAGTTCTAAAAGGTCTTGTAGGTCTTCATGGAACTGTTCAGCTTCAGCTTCTTCAGCGTCACTCTTACTACTACTTACTACTATCAGCTCTTACTACTGATTCATAGCAAATGCTTATTGTTAGCCAGTAATCATTATAATAAAGCAGCTATATTTACTTTGAAAATATTTAGGGAAATGGTAACTTTTACAAAAATTCCGATGCTACTCTGTAAGAAGTGTTTAGGACAGTGTATGCATGTGCACACATCATACTTAGCAGTGTGAGATTAATGGTTAAATTTCTATTTTGAAAGTAGGACTTATTAAGAGATAATTATTGTTTTAAATAAGCATTGGAATAGGCTGTACGTGTTTCACAGAGGTTATAATTGTTTAAGAAAGCTATTTTAAGTTTCTATATATATATGGTTATTTGTTTACATTTTGGTGTATGCATAATTTATGCTGTATTTCATATCTTTTTATATTGGGACTTTTAGGAATTATGTAGAAATTCTATTTATGTCAAATCTTGATTAACTATTAATTGAACCCATAATGCTTTGAAAATTGTATTCATCATGTTCATTTGTTTTTGTTTTTCAGTAGAGGGAGAAGAAAGTTCAGATGGTTTATGCATCAACAGATGGTACATAGGATACATAGTAATTGCTATATTTAGATGTTCCAGATATATTTTAAAAGTTTTAAGTGTAGAACAATTTTTAATGTATTAAAACTGTTAAAATAATCTAGATTGTTCAGATTATTTTCTCAGGAGACAATAACTAGAATGTTAGAGGAGTTTTTTGACACCAAGAATTGTTACTTGATGTAAAAAGTGTTACTTAGGGAATGTGGTTCACCTCTAAAGTATCTTGAAAAAATTTTTTTTGAGAAATAATTTTTACACATGCTTTTAGAGTCATTAGATAATATCATTTCAATATTTTCAGCTGTCTTCGTTAATGTCTGTGTTTCATTTGCTACTTTGTAGGGTCCTAATTTCAATCCTGAGTTATATGCAGTTAACCCTGTGTAACTATATTATCTGGGAAGTAGAAGTGCTTATAGGACTGACATTTATCAGAAGGTCAGAGTTAATCCTGTTTTCCCATCTTTTTAGCTCTTACTATGATGTTTTTCTTCCTTTCATTTTATCATTATATCTATTTTTAATTTGGGTTTGGGTTTACTGCTTGTGGATATTTGTGCTATGTGGGTTTTTGTGACATTAAAGAACATCCTTCTCTAGTGGTAGGAGTATAGATATTGTCAGAGCATTTACCTGTGAATTGGAATTTATTTTGTAAGTAAATATTGTCACTCAGTTGGTAAAGAATCCGCTTGCAGTGCAGGAGACCTGGGTTCAGTCCCTGGGTTGGGAAGATCCCCTGGAGAGGGAAATGGCAACTTACTCCACTTCTGTTGCCTGGAGAATTCCATGGACAGAGGAGCCTGGTGGGCTACAGTCAATGGGATCACAGAGTCGGACACAACTGTATGACTATGTTTAGTTCAAATATTTATTGAGCAAATCCAGTGTTTTGGTACAAAGATAGAACCTTAAAATTATACAAGTGTACCTAAGAGTCAGTGTAAATCACATAGTTTTGAAAACTAGAGATCTAGGAATACAAAGAATTTTGTGAAAAACTTAAATTTTCAAAACTGGCTAAGGGGAATAAGCTTTGTCATTTGTACATATATATTGAGTGTTGAATATGTGTTGATATTATTTTTTGAGCCGAGGAAATAATTTCCAGAAATACTATTTATGAATATATTAGCATTTAAATTTGATATCCTGAAAGTTAATTTATTCAAGGCAAGCAGACATTATTTATATATTTTTACATTATGAATTAATATCTAGTTGTGATTATTTTAGAAAGTTTTAACATTTACTCATTCTTACCTAATTTTTTGGAATAATTTTGTGTTACTTTCCCTCAAACCTCACCAGATCTTAAAGATTATTTACTACAGTTTAGAAGAGTGCTTCTATTGGAAAAATAATTCACTCTACATAACTTCTATGACTATTGTATCTCTGGGTTGCTTTTGTTCTTGTGTGGGCTTTTTTTAAATGATTTGATTAGTTTTAAAGAATTTGAATGCTAAAGTAAGATAAAGTAGTAATATGAATTTTGGGGTACTAATTTAATCACGAAGGGCTGCATAACTCCTTTAGATTTTTAGAATTCTTTTAACTTCATTTATGTCTTGCTGTATAGTATTTTATGTTTGGAAATGATCAGAAATGAACAGACTTATTCACAGAATTTGAATTAATAAATCCTATAGAAAATATTTTTTCAAGTCTGCATTTCAGTTAATTCCTAATTGATTCCTTTTCTATTTGGATAGAAGTCCCTGATAGCTTAGTTGGTAAAGAGTCCGCCCACAATGCAGGAGACCCCGGTTCAATTCCTGGGTTGGGAAGATCCACTGGAGAAGGGATAAGCTACCCACTCCAGTATTCTTGGGCTTCCCTTGTGGCTCAGCTGGTAAAGAATCCACCTGCAATGGACCTGGGTTTTATCCCTGGGTTGGGAAGATCCCCCGGAGAAGGGAACAGCTACCCACTCCAATATTCTGGCCTGGAGAATTCCATGGACTGTATAGTCCATGGGGTTGCAAGAGTTGGACATGACTGAGTGACTTTCTGGAGAAGGCAGTGTCACCACACTCTAGTAGTCTTGCCTGGAAAATCCCATGGACCGAGGAGCCTGGTAGGCTGCAGTCCATGGCGTTGCTAAGAGTTGGACACAACTGAGCAACTTCACTTCCACTCTTCACTTTCATGCATTGGAGAAGGAAATGGCAACCCACTCCAGTGTTCTTGCCTGGAGAATCCCAGGGACGGGGGAGCCTGGTGGGCTGCCGTCTATGGGGTCGCACAGAGTCAGACACGACTGAAGCGACTTAGCAGCAGTAGCAGCAGAGTGATTTTCATTTTTACTTTCCAATACAGAAAGTAACTGAAGATGTGATTAAAATCAGGTTTCCTTTTTTAAAGACAAATAGTGCTAAGTTGTGTATATATTAACTACATAACTTTTTCTGATTTTGATAAGAATGTTGAGCTCTAATATTTTAAATGATAAAACTTTCTTACATTATTAGTGACTATTATTTGTGTATACCCAAAGAAAATTATTTTTGTTTTGTGTATTGAATGTTTTGAGTTAAATTTTTTCACTGTAAAATAATTGTAATACTTCCTAAATAGTATATGTGTGTAAATGTTCTAACAAAATCCTGCTATATGCATATTGTGATGAAAATTTAATTCATTTAATTTTATTTACAAAGATAGTTCTTACTCAAACACATTATAGTTTCATGTGTTTAAAAATAGTTTTGTCTTCTCAGAAAACAGACTTTTAAAAATACTTTTCATCCTTTTCACTTTTAAGGTGAATGCTGGCTTTTTAAAAATTGAAGCTCTCTTTTAAAACATTTTTTTGGTTTTTACTCTGAATATAATTCTCATCCATTTTCAGAAGTCTCCAGCATTGTATTTTTATCTCTATTTGACTTTTAGAATAATTTTTCTTGGTATGGATATCATAATATAACCTAGATATGTTTAAGATTCTAATAGTCATTCCCCTTTGGCTATGATGCATTAACATCTTCGTGTGAACCCTAAGTAATATTTTAATATATTTCCTTAGTTTTTTCATAATTTTTTAGCAATGATAAAGTGATCAGTTGCTGACTAAAGCTACTTTTGTCATAATGCTTTTGTGTAGCACAGTGTATTTATTTCTGTCTTTATGTCCTTGAACATAATGATCTTTGAATATCTTCTCATTACTAAATCATCATCCTTTTTAAACTCATTATATTCTTCTTATGGTGCCTTCATTCATCAAAAGTTTTGAAAGTCACTATATTAGATATAGGAGATAGAAAAATAAGTCAAATTCTACTTCTTAAAGATATGTCTTTTACAGTGTTGGAAACGAAATTATAAACATTTATTATAAAGATTGATATGTAGAATGCAATAAAGGTATATAAGAGGTGTTTTGCATCCACAGAGGATAGTGTATCTAACTGCCTAGGAACCAATATACTTCTATACTACAGAAGTATAATGTATGAGCCTGATTCTTAAAAGGTGTGGTATAGTTTGGTAGGGAACTTAGGCAGGAGTACAGGGAAGAAAATTATAGAAAGCATAGTACAGCCAAGTAACACTGACTCACTACAAACACACTACTTTTGTTTTGATTCCCAAGGTCTGAGGGGAGGTACCTGATGGGTATGGGGTTTCGCTTTGGGATGATGAAAACTGTTCTGAAGTTCATTGGTGATAGCAGTTGTACAACTCTGAATACACTGAAACTCATTGAGTTTTACACTTTAAAAAAGATAAATTTTATGACAAGTGAAATCTTAATTCAGTTCAGTGCAGTCACTCAGTTGTGTCCAACTCTTTGCGACCCTATGAATCGCAGCACGCCATGCCTCCCTGTCCATCACCAACTCCCGGACTTCACTCAGACTCACGCCCATCAAGTTAGTGATGCCATCCAGCCATCTCATCCTCTGTCGTCCCCTTCTCCTCCTGCCCCCAATCCCTCCCAGCATCAGAGTCTTTTCCAATGAGTCAACTCTTTGCATGAGGTGGCCAAAGTACTGGAGTTTCAGCTTTAGCATCATTCCTTCCAAGAAATCCCAGGGCTGATCTTAAACTGCTTAAATTACATGTATGATGCATATGTATATAGCTTATGAATTAAGTAAACTATCCTTTGAAACTGTTGAAGAAGGAAATGTAATAAATAGTTCTGATATCTGTTGCAAGGCTTTCAAAATTAAATATCAAACCTCAAGGTGTTTTTTTTTTTTTTTTTTAAGACCCAGGAAAGGGAGCACAGCATACTGAACCAAGAGCATTCTTTGCATATCATCATTAGTTATTTGCATATAATGCATTTTTAAACCTTTGTTATTTTAAAATGTAGCATAAAGAAAACTGCACCAAACAGAATTATGCAGTTGGAGGGATTACTTCTGATTGAACAGTGATAGTGACCACTACACATTTAAGAATAGAACATTGCCAAAACTTCAGAAGTTCTTTCTCTCTCTTTTTTGATATTTATGCCTTTTCCAACTGAACTGCTATCTTGACTATTGTGTATTTCCCTTCTTTTTATGTTTTAAAAAGTTTTACCACCTAATATTGCCAACAGTAAAGAAATAATGTTGCTTTCTTTTCTTTTAATGGTTATTTGTGGAAATCATGGTCTGTTTTTGTATCTGTAATTTGCTTTTGCAGTTTTTTAGATGTTGATTCATCCATTTCATGTATAGCTATGGTTCATTCATTTTCTTTTTCAAATTTGTTTTCAAAACAATTTTTATTGTTAATTTACAATATTAAGTTTCACATGTGCAACATAGTGATTCAGTGTTTTTTATAGAATATATTTAAAGTTATTACAGCATAATGGCTATATTTGCATACTTTATCCATTGTAATTTGTACCTCTTAATCCCCAATCCCACCTCAGCATTGGTAATCACTAGTTCTCTGTATCTGAGTCTGTTTCTGTTTTGTCATCACATTCATTTGTGTTAATTTTTAGATTCCACATAGAATTAATAAAGTATTTGTCTTTCTCTGACTTACTTCACTAAGCATAATACTCTGTAGATTCATCCATGTTTTTGCAAATGACAGAATTAATTCTTTTTAATGAATAATATTCCATATTGTGTTTTTTTTTGTGTGTGTGTGTGTGTGTACATACCACTCTTTCTTTATTTGTTCTGTTGGTGGATACTTGGGTTGCTTCCTTATCTTGGATATTGTAAATAATGCTGCTGTGGACATTGGAGTACATGTATCTTTTTGAACTACTATATTTATTTTTTTCAGATATATACCTAGCAGTGGAATTCCTGGATCATTTGGTAGTTCTATTTTTATTGTTTTGAGGAACCTCCATAGAAATTGTGCCAGTTTACCTTCCCAGCAGCAATGCACAGGGGTTCCTTTCTCTCTGGCTTCCCTGGTAGCTCAGAGGTTAAAGCATCTGCCTTGAATGCGGGAGACCCGGGTTCAATCCTTGGGTTGGGAAGATCACCTGGAGAAGGAAATGGCAACCCACTCCAGTACTCTTGCCTGGAGAATCCCATGGAGGGAGGAGCCTGGTAGGCTACAGTCCATGGGGTTGCAAAGAGTCAGACACGACTGAGCAACTTCACTTCACTTCACTTCCTTTCTTTCTACATCCTCACCGTACATTGGAGTACATGTATCTTTTTGAACTACTATATTTATTTTTTTCAGATATATACCTAGCAGTGGAATTCCTGGATCATTTGGTAGTTCTATTTTTATTGTTTTGAGGAACCTCCATAGAAATTGTGCCAGTTTACCTTCCCAGCAGCAATGCACAGGGGTTCCTTTCTCTCTGGCTTCCCTGGTAGCTCAGAGGTTAAAGCATCTGCCTTGAATGCGGGAGACCCGGGTTCAATCCTTGGGTTGGGAAGATCACCTGGAGAAGGAAATGGCAACCCACTCCAGTACTCTTGCCTGGAGAATCCCATGGAGGGAGGAGCCTGGTAGGCTACAGTCCATGGGGTTGCAAAGAGTCAGACACGACTGAGCAACTTCACTTCACTTCACTTCCTTTCTTTCTACATCCTCACCGTTTGTTGTTTGTATTTGTGATGATAGCCATTTTGACAGTTGTGGTGTGATCTCATTGTTGTTTTGATTTGCATTTCTCTAATTAGCAGTGTTGAACATTTTTTTCATGTACTTGTTGGACAGCTGTATATTTTTGGAAAAAGTGGCTATTCAGGTCGTCTGCACATTTTTAATCATGTTTGCATTCTCATGTTGAATTGAATGGGCTGTTTATGTTGGATATTAACCCTTTATCAGTCATATCATTTGCAAATATTTCTCCTATTCCATAGATTGTCTTTTTGCTAAAATCTTCTTTTTGTGAAGAAGTTTTTACATTTAGTCAGGTCCCATTTGTTTATTTTTGCTTTTGTTTTCTTTGTTTTGCTGTGCTGTGCTTTGTCACTCAGTCCTGTCCAACTCTTTGCCACACTGTGGACTATAAGCTGCCAGGCTCCTCTGTCCGTGGGATTCTCCAGGCAGGAATACTGGAGTGGGTTGCCATGCCCTCCTCCAGAGGGTCTTCCTAACCCAGGGATCGAACTCAGGTCTACTGCATTGCAGGCAGATTCTTTACTGTCTGAAGCCTGGGGAAACCCAAGAATACTGGAGTGGGTGACCTATCCCTTCTCCAGGGGATCTTCATGACCCAGGAATTAGACTGGGGTCTCCTGCATTGCCAGTGGATTCTTTACCAGCTGAGGTACCAGGGAAGCCCTTCTTTGTTTAGAGAAACAGATTTTTAAAAAATAGTGTTACAATTTATGTCACAGTGTCTTATTATATTTGGGTCTTTAACCAGTTTGGGTTTATTTTTGTATATGGTGTGATAAAATGTTCAGATTTCCTTCTTTACATGTAGCTGCCCAGTTTTCCTGCTTGTTCAAGAGAGGCTGTCTTCATTGTGTGTTCTTGCCTTCTTTGTCATAGATGAATTGACCATGAGTGCTTTGGTTTATTTCTGAACTCTTTTCCATTGATCTGTGTGTCTCTTTGTGCCAGTACCATACTAAAGAAAGTGAAAGTTGCTCAGTCCTGTCTGACTCTCTAAGACCACCTGACTATTCAGTCCATGGAATTCTCCAGACCAGAATACTGGAGTGAGTAGCCATTCCCTTCTCCAGGGGATCTTCATAACCCAGGAATCGAACCCAAGTCTCTCCCACATTGGAGGTGGATTCTTTGCCAGTTGAGCCATCAGGATAACTCAAGAATACTGGAGTGAGTAGCCTGTCCCTTCTCCAGGGGATCTTCCTGACCCAGGAATTGAACTGAGGTCTCCTTCTTTACTAGCTGAGCTACCAGGGAAGCCCATGTACCATGGTTTTTGTAACATGCTGTTTTTGATTAATGTTGTTAATGGGGAGTTTTGGTCTGTAGGCTTTTTTTTTTTTTCCTTCCTTGTGATGTCTAGTTGGGATATGGCATCAGGATAAAAGAAGGACTTGGGAAATATTCCCTTCTCTATTGTGTGAAGAATTTTATGTAGGATTGGTATTATTTCTTCCTTTAAAATTTGACAGAATTTACCAGTAAAGCTCTTTAAGCCTGGGATTTTCTTTATAGGAAGTGCTAATTCCTACTTCAGTCTCTTTGCTTGTTATAGGTATGTTCAGTTCAGTTCAGTAGCTCAGTCGTGTCCGACTGTTTGCAACCCCATGAATCGCAGCACGCCAGGCCTCCCTGGCCATCACCAACTCCCGGACTTCACTCAGACTCAGGTCCATTGAGTCAGTGATGCCATCCAGCCATCTCATCCTCTGTCATCCCCTTCTCCTCCTGCCCCTAATCCCTCCCAGCATCAGAGTCTTTTCCAATGANAGACGGCAGCCCACCAGGCTCCCCCGTCCCTGGGATTTTCCAGGCAAGAACACTGGAGTGGGTTGCCATTTCCTTCTCCAGTGCATGAAAGTGAAAAGTGAAAGTGAAGTCGCTCTGTTGTGTCCGACTAGTAGCGACCCCATGGACTGCAGCCCACCAGGCTCCTCTGTCCATGGGATTTTCCAGGCAAGAGTACTAGAGTGGGGTGCCATTGCCTTCTCCTGAATATACTATCTAGGTTGGTCATAACTTTTCTTCCAAGGAGTAAGTGTCTTTTAATTTCATGGCTGCAGTCACCATCTGCAGTGATTTTGGAGCCCCAAAAAATAAAGTTTGACACTGTTTCCACTGTTTCCCCATCTATTTCCCATGAAGTGATGGGACCGGATGCCATGATCTTCGTTTTCTGAATGTTGAGCTTTAAGCCAACTTTTTCACTCTCCTCTTTCACTTTCATCAAGAGGCTTTTTAGTTCCTCTTTACTTTCTGCCATAAGGGTGGTGTCATCTGCATATCTGAGGTTATTGATATTTCTCCCTGCAGTCTTGATTCCAGCTTGTGTTTCTTCCAGTCCAGCATTTCTCATGATGTACACTGCATATAAATTAAATAAGCAGGGTATGTTGAGATTTTTTTTTTTCTGAGTCAGTTTTGGTTATTTGTGTCATTCTAGGAATTTGTTCATTTCACCCACATTATCTAGTTTGTTTACATAAATTTGCTCTAGGAATTATTGTAGGGCTGCCTTCCAGGGCCTGTGGAGAATGGGTAGAACTTCTGTGCTAAGAGCTGAAATTAACTGCTGTTAACTGCAGTTTACCCCCATTCAAACTTTTTGCTTGGCACTTGTAAGCAACTTGAAGAAGTGAAGTCGCTCAGTCGTGTCTGACTCTCTGTGACCCCATGGACTGTAGCATACCAGGCTCCTCCATCCATGAGATTTTCCAGGCAAGAGTACTGGAGTGGATTGCCATTTCCTTCTCCAGAGGATCTTTCTGACCCAGGACTTGAATCCGGGTCTCCCGCATTGTAGGCAGACGCTTTACCATCGGAGCCACTTAGATTATTTTAAATCTTTGTGTAATAGAAGTATTTAATACTGTAGACTTGTTTCAAGTATTCTTTAGCTGCATCTTGTAAATTTTGAAGTGTTTTCATTTTCAAAGTTATTTTCTGATATATTTTCATTTATATTAATTTGGCTCTTAGCAATGAATTTTTTCAGTTTTTGTTTTGTGACTTAATTTTGCTACTTTAAAAACTAATTAGAGGCATGTTTTCATATCATATACCCTTTTCAAGTGTAGAATTCAATGTTTTTTTGGTAATAAAATTGTGAACTGTCATCAGAAATAATTTTTATAACATTTTTATCATCCACTTTCATTTCTGCTACATGTTAATCCCTGCATTTCATTGTGTGATTACACTAAGTTTTAGCTGTTCCTAAGTTTCTGCTATTTGTAAGGCCTCCCCAGACAGCCATTTTGCTTTTTTGCATTTCTTTTCATGGGGATGGTCCTGATCCTTGTCTTCGANGTACTTTGGCCACCTCATGCGAAGAGTTGACTCATTGGAAAAGACTCTGATGCTGGGACAGATTGGGGGCAGGAGGAGAAGGGGACCACAGAGGATGAGATGGCTGGATGGCATCACTGACTCAATGGACGTTGAGTCTGAATGAACTCCGGCAGTTGGTGATGGCCAGGGAAGCCTGGCATGCTGCAATTCATGGGGTTGCAAAGAGTCGGACACAACTGAGAGACTGAACTGAACTGAAGTTCTGCTATTATGATTAGTGCTGCTAAAAAGATATGTTTATAAGCATTTATGTGAATATATGTGTTCTTTCTCTTGGCTGTATATCTGAGTAGAATTCCTGGATCATATGGTAAATTTATGTTTAACATGTAAAGAATTACTGAAATGTTTTCCTGAGTGGCTGCACCATTCTTACATTTCTACTAGTCATATGTATGCACCTGATTCTCTGTATCTTTGTTAATATTTGTTACCTGCCATTTTTATTCTTGCCACATTAGTATATGTGAAATGCTGTTTTCTGGTTTTAATTTGCATTTCACTAATGACTAATGGTATTGGGCATTTTTTCATATGGTTATTAGTCATTCGTATATCTTGTTTTGTATAAATGTGTCCAAACTTTTTCACCTTAAAAATATTTTTGTCTTTTTACTGTCAAATAATAAAAGTTCTTTATATATTTTGGATACAAGCCCCTTATCCTGTATATGGTTTACAAATATTTTTCCCTATTCTGTAGGTTATCTTTTTACTTCTTGATTGATGTTCTATTGAAGCACAAGAGTTTTTAATTTTGGAGTTCAGTGTACCTGTTTTTTCTGTTGTCATTTTTGCTTTCAGTGTCATATATAACAAATCATTGTCTAATCCAGGATCATGAATATTTACATGTTTTTTCTAAGAGAATTTTAGCTCTTATGTTTAGATCTTTGATCTATTTTAAGTTAATTTTATATATGGTGTAAAGTCGAGTCTGCATTTTTTTTTTTTTTTTGCAGATGGATTTCCAGTTTTTATAGCTGCTGCTGCTGCTAAGTCACTTCAGTCGTGTCCGACTTTGTGTGACCCCAGAGACAGCAGCGCACCAGACTCCCCCGTCCCTGGGATTCTCCAGGCAAGAACACTGGAGTGGGTTGCCATTTCCTTCTCCAGTGCATGAAAGTGAAAAGTGAAAGGGAAGTCGCTCAGTCGTGTCCGACTCCTAGCGACCCCATGGACTGCAGCCTACCAGGCTCCTCGGTCCATGGGATTTTCCAGGCAAGAGTACTGGAGTAGGGTGCCATTACCTTCTCCAGTTTTTATAGCACCACATTTTTTTTTTTTTTTGCATGAAAGTGAAAAGTGAAAGGGAAGTCGCTCAGTCGTGTCCGACTCCTAGCGACCCCATGGACTGCAGCCTACCAGGCTCCTCGGTCCATGGGATTTTCCAGGCAAGAGTACTGGAGTAGGGTGCCATTACCTTCTCCAGTTTTTATAGCACCACATTTTTTTTTTTTTAAAGACTATTCTTTGCTCATTGAGTTGCTGTGGAAGCTTTGTCAGAATCAGTTGACCAAAAATGTAAGGATTTATTTGGGGACTCTTACTTCTATTCCATTTATCTATATGACTAGTCTCATGCTCGTACCTCATTACTTTGATTATTACAGCTTTGGAGTATTTTTGATGTTAGAAAAGTAAGTCTCCATAGTTTTTTTGTTTTTCCAATTCTGGGGCTCCATTGGCTATATTACATTTTTATTTGAATTTGAGGATCATCTTGTAAATTTCTACAAAAAGCCAGCCAGAAATTTTAAAAGCATTTGCTTGAATCTGTAGATTAATTTGGAGAGAGTTGCTTTCTTAGCAGTATTATCTCTTCCAATTTGTGAACAGGGAGTATCTCTCCATTTGTTACTTAATTTTGCTCAGCAGTGTTTGCAATTTTTAGTGCACAAGTCTTGAACTTCTTTTGTTTCTAAATATTTCATTCCTTTGATACTAAATTTTTAAGTTTATTTTTTCAGTTATTCATTGTTGATCTATGGGAATACAGTTGATTTTGAATTTTGATCTTGTGTCTGGTGACCTTTCTGTCTTTTTCATTGGTTCTAATTTGTACATGTGCCTATAGGTGCATGTGTGTGCCTTTGGATTTTCTGCGTAGAAGATAGTGTCATTTACAACTAAATAATCTTCTCTTTCGAGTTTAGATGGCTTTCTTATCAGATTATATGAGGTAGAACTTTCAATATAATGTTGAAAAGTTGTGAGAACACGCATGTGGGCTTTGTAGTCTGTCATAGAGAAAAGACCTTCTGTCTTTTCACCATTAGGTATGATATTTGTGTTAGGTATCTTAACTTCTAATCATGTTGTGCAAGTCCTTTCTATTCTGAGTTTATTGAGAATTTCATTATGAATAGATGCCTGATTTAACTGATTATTTTCTCTTGGTTATTGATCAGTCTTT
>SJXQ01006902.1:98158-123276 GCA_006408695.1 Aepyceros melampus | reverse complement strand
CAGGGAGGCCTGGCGTACTGCGATTCATGGGGTCGCAAAGAGTCGGACAAGACTGCGCGACTGAACTGAACTGAACTGATTATTACTACCTTATTTTTACCTTTTTGCATTAAAAGTTAATATAGGAATATTAAAAAAATATTATTCTGGTTAAAATTGTGTTCACACCAAGAAGTCATTGGCATTGTATTTATTTATATTTGACAATGTTTTTAAAACTTCATTTTGTACTTTCAGATTTCAACAACTTCTTAAGGTAGAAGTTTAGGTCATCAGTTTGAATTCTTTATTGTGTATGTATATATAAGCACACATATATATTCACATGTTCTAAACTGTACTTTATTATTTTTTTTTAATTAATTTTTATTTTTTAGTTTGTTTTGCTTTACAATACTGTATTCGTTTTGTTACACATTGACATGAATTAGCCATGAGTGTACATGAACTGTACTTTAAACTCTCCCCTCTAATCCTAGAATCCACGTTTCTGGCTATTACTTGCATGCTCTCCATCTAAATATTTAAACATAATTTGTCTACTTAAAAAATAAACTGTACTTTAAACTCTCCCCTCTAAGCAAAGAGTCGGACAAGACTGCGCGACTGAACTGAACTGAACTGATTATTACTACCTTATTTTTACCTTTTTGCATTAAAAGTTAATATAGGAATATTAAAAAAATATTATTCTGGTTAAAATTGTGTTCACACCAAGAAGTCATTGGCATTGTATTTATTTATATTTGACAATGTTTTTAAAACTTCATTTTGTACTTTCAGATTTCAACAACTTCTTAAGGTAGAAGTTTAGGTCATCAGTTTGAATTCTTTATTGTGTATGTATATATATGTATATATAAGCACACATATATATTCACATGTTCTAAACTGTACTTTAAACTCTCCCCTCTAATCCTAGAATCCACGTTTCTGGCTATTACTTGCATGCTCTCCATCTAAATATTTAAACATAATTTGTCTACTTAAAAAAATAGTGTTCACTTGAAAGGTTATTTAATTTCTCTTGTGGTTTATTCTTTGACACACATTTCATACTAGGTGTGGTGTTTAATTTTCCCCCATGTGTGAGCCTTTCCCAGGTTACTTTCTATAATTGATTTCTAGGTCACTTCCCTTGTGGTCAGAGAACACAGTGCGCATGATTTCATGTGTTTTACACTTCTCTATTAATGGCACAGGATATGGCTTATGTGACTGTCAATAAGCATTTGAAGAGAGTGTGTGTATTCTGGATATCAGTTCCATTCAGTTGCTCAGTCATGTCCGACTCTTTCAGTTCAGTTGCTCAGTCGTGTCTGACTCTTTGCGACCCCATGAATCACAGCACGCCAGGCCTCCCTGTCCATCACCAACTCCTGGAGTTCACTCAGACTCGCATCCATCGAGTCAGTGATGCCATCCAGCCATTTCATCCCCTGTCGTCCCCTTCTCCTCCTGCCCCCAATCCCTCCCAGCATCAGAGTCTTTTCCAATGAGTCAACTCTTCGCATGAGGTGGCCAAAGTACTGGAGTTTCAGCTTTAGCATTAGTCCTTCCAATGAACACCCAGGGCTGATCTCCTTGCAATCCAAGGGACTCTCAAGAGTCTTCTCCAACACCGCAGTTCAAAAGCATCAATTCTTCAGCACTCAGCTTTCTTTATAGTCCAACCCTCATATCCGTACATGATCACTGGAAAAACCATAGCCTTGACTAGATGGACCTTTGTTGGCAAAGTAATGTCTCTGCTTTTGAATATGCTATCTAGGTTGGTCATAACTTTCCTTCCAATATGGTGTTGTACAAATATGAATTAAGTTAGCCTGGTTAAGAGGGGCCCGCTGTGCAGCTTGGCATGGGACAGGGTTGACAGAGGAGGAGCTTGAGAAAACTTTATGAGGTGAAAGAGTTCTGTTTCGATTAGATGGATTTTATCATAATAAACTTTGATAGAGATGATTTAAAACAAATCTCCTTCCAGCTACTGCCCTATTTCTTGGTCAACCATGGCCCTAAACACTCCAGAAGTGCCGCCCACACTTACTGCTTCTAATTTCTCTCCGGCCTTTCTGACATCATCACAAGGGAGGTTTCTCCCCCTACTCCTGCACTAGTCCTCTGGGCTGTGGTCAGTAGTTGTCTCTCTCTCACTTTCGTGCCCATGTTCCTCCTCCTGCCCCCTCTGTGATGCTGTGGCTGAGATTCTAATCCTCTGCCAGCAGGCCTTTCCTGATTATGTCTAACTCGCTGAAGATACTGGAGGGGAAGCAGGCTGGAGGAAGAAGGGCAGGATGTCTCTCCTGTTTGTCTCTGTCAGAATCGGTGCATAGCAACAAATGGTTCCCTTAATCCAGCTCCCAGCTGCTTCTGGAGTTGCCAGCACCTACACAAAGCAACCTGTGCTTTAACAGAAGCACCAGCTGCCCGACTTTAAGGCCCATCCCCACGTCCCCCCCTCTCTACTCCGACGTCTACTTAACCGCACCTCTTCCCTCCACCCCACAGACCCAGGTCAGCTGCCGCTTGTAGGAATTAATCTGAGCATCTCTCCATTTTTCCTCTTCTGGTTTTACAGTGCTATGCAATCAAATTAAGCTTTCTCTGTTTGAAATACTTAATGTAGCTTTTGATTTTCTGACTCAGCCAGAATAACGTAAAACTTGGTACTAAGAACAATGCCAGAAAGCATCCAATGGTTTTGTAAGTGCCGGGATTCAAAAGGAGGGTCGAGATGTTGAACTCTAACCCACACTTACTGCTTCTAATTTCTCTCCGGCCTTTCTGACATCATCACAAGGGAGGTTTCTCCCCCACTCCTGCACTAGTCCTCTGGGCTGTGGTCAGTAGTTGTCTCTCTCTCACTTCCGTGCCCATGTTCCTCCTCCTGCCCCCTCTGTGATGCTGTGGCTGAGATTCTAATCCCCTGCCATCAGGCCTTTCCTGATTATGTCTAACTCGCTGAAGATACTGGAGGGGAAGCAGGCTGGAGGAAGAAGGGCAGGATGTCTCTCCTGTTTGTCTCTGTCAGAATCGGTGCATAGCAACAAATGGTTCCCTTAATCCAGCTCCCAGCTGCTTCTGGAGTTGCCAGCACCTACACAAAGCAACCTGTGCTTTAACAGAAGCACCAGCTGCCCGACTTTAAGGCCCATCCCCACGTCCCCCCCTCTCTACTCCGACGTCTACTTAACCGCACCTCTTCCCTCCACCCCACAGACCCAGGTCAGCTGCCGCTTGTAGGAATTAATCTGAGCATCTCTCCATTTTTCCTCTTCTGGTTTTACAGTGCTATGCAATCAAATTAAGCTTTCTCTGTTTGAAATACTTAATGTAGCTTTTGATTTTCTGACTCAGCCAGAATAACGTAAAACTTGGTACTAAGAACAATGCCAGAAAGCATCCAATGGTTTTGTAAGTGCCGGGATTCAAAAGGAGGGTAGAGATGTTGAACTCTGAAGAACATATAGCTAATTTGAAAGGAGCGTTTCTTGGTAATTTTAAGAACCTCTGAAAAGTTACTAGCAGCAAGTGGTATTTGGACACAGATTTATTGACAAGATGTCGCTTAAATTTGATATTCATTACCTTATTTTGTTATTAGATAATGTTAGGCACATGACTAAATGTTTAGTAATCCATTCTTTGGAGTAGACAAATTTAAGCTTAAATGCTTAGATGGAGAGAACAATAACTAATAGGCAGAAGCATGGAATATAGGATCTAACTCAGGCAAACACATACAGTTTGATCTTGGATAAATATTTAACACTATTGGTTCACATGCCTTGTCTGTAAAACAAATAACACTCCTTGAGTTCAGGGGTCCCTTTTTGGTTTTGTGGTCTCCTTGAGTACACTTGCAGAGATGTTGAGAGCAAATGAGAATCACATACAGATCACAAAAGCAGCCCAAACCAGAAGGAACCGTATATGTATTGGGAGAAAATGGTAGGTATCTGGGATGGAAAAGTATAAGTCCCCCCGGGTAACAAACTATTCATATCCTTGGGTAGAGATGAAGCCAAAAGCCATGTTTTAGTTGAGAAATCTGGACATCTAAAACTGACAACCCAGCTCAAAAAATTGAAGACAGGTAAAAATGAAACTTGTAAATATTCAGATATGAAGCAACTACAAATATTCAGGTATGAAACAATCAGAATACAGTATTTCTTACAGAATTTCTAATATTATAAGTAATTATATAGCTATTTCACTTGCCAGGATACTTTTTTTTTTTTTTAATACAGAGTGTCCTTGATATGCTATGTGGTATGGAATAGAATTAGTAAGCACTTAACAGAAGCAACTCAGAAGACTGTACACTTATATTCAAACCTCAGTTTTATATTTAAATGCTACAAAAGTTCAGAGATCATCAAAGATCTGTATTCTCAAACTGTCCCAGACTAAATCCAGTATAAGTTAGTCAATACTGCATTCTGTTATATGAGCTGAAGGGCCAGCTCTTTGGAAAAGATGGTGATGCTGGGAAAGATTGAGGACGGGAGGAGAAGGGGTGCCAGAGAGATTGATGGTATCATCGACTCAGTGGACATGAGTGAGTGAGTGAATGAAAGTCGATCAGTCGTTTCCAACTCTGTAACCCCATGGACTATACAGTCCATGGAATTCTCCAGGCCAGAACACTGGAGTGGGCGGCCTTTTCCTTCTCCAGGGGATCTTTGCAACCCAGGGATGAAACCTAGTTTCCTGCATTGCAGGCGGATTCTTTACCAGCTGAGCCGCAAGGGAAGCTCCAATGGACATGAGTTTGAGCAAACTCCGGGAGATAGGGTAGGACAGGGAAGGCGGTGAGCTGCAGTCCAAAGAGTCAGACACGACTGAATGACTGAACACAACAAAAATTCTATATGTCAAGTATATCTCAATTTTAGGTTTTAAAAATACTATATTCTTTGATTTTTTGCATCTTAATGAAATAGTCTGTGGATGTTTTATCAACTATTCCTAAAACTTCTTTGTTCAAGTCATTTCATTTTGTCCCCACTGTGCATTCCCCTATTCAGTTTTCTCTTCCGTAATCAAGAAGCTTATCTAATCACAGCAGATCATCATTCAGGATTTATGTCGTTTTCCATACAACATTAACAGACTTTCTGTAATTTTCTTCTTCTAATATCCATGGTTTCATATAGATACATTACATCTACTATAACTTAGTGTTCAGAGGTCAAGTACAATGTGGAATAATTTTTCAAAACAACAACCACCAAAGGAAATTATTAAATTATGAAACGCATTACCAATGCCCATTTCTTGGTCCCTTGAATTCTAGGTCTGCTTGGCACGAGCCTGTTATACATTTGTGGAAACGCGAAGTCTGAGATAAATACCTAATAGTTTGGGACCTATAATATATTGGTATCTCCTGGACTTTGGTTCTACCTTCTATAACTACTGAATTTATTTCACATTGGTAAGCCCCAAGCAATACAGTTTCATTCAAAATTTATTTCCTTTCCCAAAGTGGAAATGGATTTTAAAAATAAAATACCTTGCACAAAGCCTGAGGGTAGTGTAATGATTGTGCAGTCCACCCACTTCCCTCCCAGCCATGTTCCCACTCGTCCTTCGTGAGCTTCTCAACCATTTCCCACTTCACCCATTCCATTCCATTCCATCCCTTTCATACTCATCTCACCTTAGTCCATCCTTGATTGTCCTTAAAACTCTCTTTTCTTTATTGTTAAGTAGATCAAGTCACCACTTTTTTCTAGTACCCATCTAATATTTGAATATCCAAATGCATCAAGATGTGTAACAGTCTATCCATACTCCTTACAAGTCAACTGTGTTAAATATATATATATATATATATATATATATATATCTTTGTTTTTCATTGCAAATCCAAGTACTTGCTATATAGATGGTGCTACTATAGGGCCAAAATATCACTATACTTTTGTTGTAATTCCTTCTCTCTGTGAATTGAGACCCTTTCCCCACCCTGGGGCTAGAATAAGTAGTCATCACTCTGTTACCATTCTTTAGTCTGATTTTCCACCAATATGTAGAGAAAAATTCTATTTCAAATTGTGACAGATGTTTCTAGTTTTAAAATGCGACTTTCAAAAGCTTTTATTTATTTTTTTGGTTGGTCCTATTTACCAAGTACCAAAGTGGTGATGTTTCCTATTTTACAGTGAGATCAAAATTCTAATGGGCGCCAATAGTTTAATAAAGTGAACATATCAAAAGAGAAATTGCTCCTGAGCTGAGTTAGACACATTTCAAAAAACTCTGGTAATGTGTTCTCTAGGAATGTTCCTGATCAGTATGGCAACAACTGTGCGGTGTGGAGAATAAGTATCCAGTACATAAGTGCCTGCTATCTCTTGCTTGTGCGCTATCGTAAAACTGATAGGAAGTGCTTGTAGTCTTAGGAAACAGGTTATTTAGTGGCTGTTTGTCTGCTAAGATACATATAACTTAGTACTGATTATAAATAAGACAACTAGCTCTCAACTTGTTTAGAGTGTGCTATAGAATATTTGTAGTCAATTCCAGTTAATTAGATGGTATAAAGAATCATTGTTTGAGGCTTCTACTGATTTATATGACAAGCCTCCTTATGGGACAATATATTCAAAAGTAAAATTTGTTTCACTGCCTATAAACATTGAAACCTATATTGGAACACCTTGTTATCAAAACCTTTATTCAGTAAACATAAGGGATTTTATTGCTTTTGCATTTTGGAGGACACTGGGAAGCCAAAATGATTTTCAGAAATGAGTAAACTGAAACATTGTTAAAATGAAAGCTATGCAAAAATGATTTTAAATCTAGGCTATTGGGTCACTGCATGTATCAAACATATTATTTATATGACAGACTAAATGCTTTTTATCTTTTCTCAGGTCATCACAAAACTAGGCAATGGGGATTTAATTTTTAATACTTTACATTATGCTATTATACACTTAATTTCTCTGTATGTCTCTCACTCTTTGTGACCCCATGGACTGTACCCCTGCCAGGCTGCTCTATCCATGGGATTTCCAGGCAAGAATATTGAAGTGCATTGCCATTTTCTTCTTTAGGGGATTTTCCCGACCCAGGAATCAAACCCGTTTCCTGCATTACAGACAGATTCTTTACTTACTGAATTTCTCGGATATACTTAATTCAGCAACACGCCTTTCAATATTGACATTAAGTTATTTTTCCTGTTAACACAATACTAGAAGTTTGCATGTTTCCCACCACATGCATGATCCATTCTACTCCACTTCACCTTTAATTCTGAAGATAACACTTGCATATGGTAATAGCTCAATTTTAGGCTCAGAGTAACAGTCCAGAGGAGCACACCAGCAGGGAATGGACGCCCATATTTAAATCATTTGAAAAGCCTTTTTGTCCATTGCTGATACTGAGCTTGACTAGCAGAGTTTGTTAAACTATCTCCTTCACCAACACATCTGAGGGATCAATTGGTTTATTATTTGGGTGATTTACACTTTCATTTAGAAGGAAGAGGGACGCTGCCCAGACAGTAAGGGTGGGTGTCAGAGTCTTGATGGTGGGGTTGGGAGTTGGATTAAAGGTTGCAGATGACTCTAACAGCATTACAAAATCATCCCAAACTTCTTCCCATCATTGCGCAGCTCTTGAATCAGTTTACTTTCTAATTTAACAATATTCTATGGCATCTATTGAATATCTCTAAGGTACCAAATACGGTGACAAAAATGGCTTTATTTAATTCTTATAATAGCTAGGAGGCAGGCATTCTTATCCTCATTACAAATAAGTAAACTGAAATATGAACTAAATGACTCAAGTTGAGTATCTTTAGAGCCAGCACTCAAAGAGAAGACTGTTGACCTCAAAGTTCATAATCTGAGTTACTACTGACTTGTGTCTGGTTTTGTTCAGTTTAGCATTAACTGTGTCTTAATAAAATTATTTTGAGAATAGGCAATGTATGTTTATATCTAGTAATGTGATGGTGATGGGAAAATACTTTCAAAAATGACTGCAACTGTGTAACTAATCAAAAATCCATTGATTTCATCACTGCAGGGAGAATGCTACACAATACAGGTGGGAGTCCATTTAAATATTTCAGATAAAATATGTGTGATCCCAAGCAATACTTATTATTTCATTGTGTGCTATTGTATTTAGTGTTTCCAATTTAGTCTATTTTATTATCCAAGAGTATTTTAAAATATGAAATTATTATTTTTTAGTTAGAAATTTTAATAGTTAAAACAGATCGACATATCGACTTAGAACTAAATTATCTCTGCAAAGCAGCAAAGATAAAAGGATGAAAGACATCACTGCAGGGAGAATGCTACACAATACAGGTGGGAGTCCATTTAAATATTTCAGATAAAATATGTGTGATCCCAAGCAATACTTATTATTTCATTGTGTGCTATTGTATTTAGTGTTTCCAATTTAGTCTATTTTATTATCCAAGAGTATTTTAAAATATGAAATTATTATTTTTTAGTTAGAAATTTTAATAGTTAAAACAGATCGACATATCGACTTAGAACTAAATTATCTCTGCAAAGCAGCAAAGATAAAAGGATGAAAGGCCCAAGCAGGTTTTAATATCTAGGCAACCTCACTCTAAAGTGGTTTTTGTAATACCACTTGAAGTTTGATTTAATGTAATTTATTCATTTGTTATTATTTGGTTTTATAGAATATAGAATATGTACTAGGGCCATATCAATTAATAATGAAAATAAGCAACTTCTAACAGTACTTCTGGAGTTTCTATTGCTTTTCTTTTTGGGGTTCATTTCTATCACTTAAAAATGTACACTGGTGGCTGATTCATGTTAATGTATAGCAAAACGAATACAGTATTGTAAAGCAAAACAAAACATAAAAAAAATAGATTTAAACACTGCATTTCTTTCTTTTTTTAACTTTTTTAAGTGCTGAGTATATTAGACCTAAAAGGCTGTGATCTTAATTTTCTCAATGTTTTAACTCATGAAAAATGTACACTCAAAATTCTTTAGCCATAGAACAAAGGTTTTAAAGAGTGTTGCTGCTAAGTCGCTTCAGTCATGTTCGACTCTGTGCGATCCCATAGACGGCAGCCCACCAGGCTCCCCCATCCCTGGGACTCTCCAGGCAAGAACACTGGAGTGGGTTGCCATTTCCTTCTCCAATGCATGAAAGTGAAAGGTGAAGGTGAAGTTGCTCAGTCGTGTCCGACTCTTAGCGACCCCATGGACTGTAGCCCATCAGGCTCCTCTGTCCATGGTATTTTCCAGGCAAGAGTACTGGAGTGAAGAACTTAAAATTATGACTCAATTAATTATATAAAGAGGCAAACAAGAAAGTTTAGCTTAACAGTTAATATTCTTTAGAGGTCTGGGTGCTCTCATTTTAGATTATTAATAAAATTTAAGACAATTATTTTTTTATATAGAAGTATAGTGGATTTATAATGTTTTAGGTGTACAACACAGTGATTCAATACTTTTGTAGATTATACTCCAGTTAAAATTGTTATAAAATATTGCCTGTATTCCCTATGCAGCACAGTATTACACCGTGGTATGTTATTTGTGTTATACCTAGAGGTTTGGACACCTTAATCCCCTTCTCCTATCTTGTACCTACACTTCCCTTCTCCCCTCTGATAACCACTACAGTGTTCTCGGTATCTACATTTAACTACACATTTAACAAGTAAATGACAATAGATCAGTCACAGCATTGTATCCTTTCTAAATTGCTTCAGATGTATGTACTTAGTGAATATTTGCATTTACAAAGCATTGTGATGATCACTAAAGCATTTCCATGTCACTGAAACACTAAACGTACCATAAGGCTAATTCTAGGTAAAAGCAAAAATGAGAAAAACATGCTAAATTGCCAACAAAATTAAATTTTGAATATCTGCCACATTATGTTAGATTTTCCACCAGTATAAGACACAAAAAACAGAACAAACAGTATTAAAGCTCAGAATAGCTGAATAAAGGAAATTAAAAAGCAGAAATGATGGAAAAGAAAACTAGAAGCATTAGAAATATTGGCCAAAACAAACATTTCTTCTTTGCAAAGGAAATATACTTGTAAAATTGCTACCAGCCTGGGACCCCAGATGGCACAGTAAGTGCCCTAGGATCTGCCTGTCTGTGGGTCACCAATCACGGCACAAGACGGAGCCTGGCACCCAGGTGGGCCAGGGAACAGCCTCCCCCCCTGAGCCTGCAGTAGTCAAACTGCCTCAGGAGAAGGAAGCAGAGGGCGCCCCCAAGCGGGCTGCAGAGAACGCAGCTCTGCGGCCCAGAGGAGAGAGTGCTGCTGGGTCCTGGGCCGCCTACACAAGGCTACTTCTTCAAGACTGGGAAACGCCCCTGGGCCAGCTAAAATGTAGTAATAAATTCAAAGAATTCGAGGCATAGTCTTCAAATGAAGGCATAAGACAACACTTTATAAGAACTAAGTGAATTGAAGATAACTCATTTACCCCAAAAAAGTTTTTAAGATAACCACCATAAACATGTTCAACAAACTCTGGTGCCAAAGGAATGAAGACAAATTTAACAAGAGTGAGAACTCTGAGCACTATGTCAGACTCCCCAGCCTGGGGGGTTGACATTAGGAGGAGCCCAGGAGCATTTGTGTTTGAAGGCAGGAGCTCCCAGGACTGGGGGAAATAGAGACTGCAGTCTTAGAGGACGCACAGAGAGTTTCT
Source organism: Aepyceros melampus (assembly GCA_006408695.1). Lineage (NCBI taxonomy): Eukaryota > Metazoa > Chordata > Mammalia > Artiodactyla > Bovidae > Aepyceros > Aepyceros melampus. The sequence goes on along the minus strand of SJXQ01006902.1, from coordinate 112,559 downwards.
CATGGAGTGGGACCCAGGACAAAGCAGAGACTCAGGAAGAGCCTGGACAGACCTATCTGCAGGGTTTAGAGTGTTTCCTGAAGAACCAGAGGTCACCAGTCACTGTCGCCCACGAAGGGGCAAGGACACCCCCAGAGAATACTCAGAGATCAATGAAACTAGCATAAAAACAGAGGTGTATCTCAACGGTATAGGACAGAAAGCTCACGTACCTATGGTCCACATACCTATGGTCATCTAATCTATGACCAAGGAGGCAAGAAGAAAATACAATGGAGAAAATATAGTTTCTTAATAAGTGGTGCTGGGAACGCCGGGCAGCCATATGTTAAAGAATGAACTCAGAACATCCCCTAACCCCAAAATGAACTCAAAATTGATTAAAGACCTAATGGTAAGACTAGATACTATAAAATTCTTCAAGGAAAACATAGGGAAAACACTGTGACATAAATCAGAGTAAGATCTTTTTTGACCCACCTCCTAGAGTAATAAAAATAAAAACAAAATTAAACAAATGGGACCTGAATAAACTTAAAAACTTCTGCACAGCAAAGGAAACCATAAACAAGATGAAGAAACAACTTTCATAATGGGAGAAACTATTTGCAAATGAACCAACTGACAAGGGATTAATCTCCAGAATATACAAACAGTTCATGCAGCTCAGAGAAACAGCCCGATCAAAAACTGAGCAGAAGACCTAAATGGACATTTCTCCAAAGACATGCAAGTGGTTAAAAAGGACAAGACAGGGCCTGGCACCCAACTGGGCCAGGGAACAGCCTCACCTACCTGCCAACATGGGGGTGCCGTAGAGAATGCAGCTCTGGTGCCCAGAGGAGAGTGTGCTGCTGGGCCCAGGGCCTCCTACATTAGGCTGCTACTTGAAGATTGAGAAATGAAACTGGGCTACCTAAAATGTAATCAATTCAAAGAATTAGAGGAGTATTTTCCAAGTGAAGGCATAAGACAAATCCCCAGAAGAACTAAGTGAAATAAAGGTAACTAATTTGCCCAATAAAAGTTTAAGATAATGACCATAATTATGTTCAACAAACTCTGGAGCAGAAAGGATGAAGACAAATTTAACAGAGCTAAAGGATATAAAAACAGATCCAATAAAATGTGCACTGCTGCTGCTGCTAAGTTGCTTCAGTCGTGTCCAACTCTGTGCAACTCCATAAACGGCAGCCCACCAGGCTCCCCCGTCCCTGGGATTCTCCAGGCAAGAAAACTGGAGTGGGTTGCCATTTCCTTCTCCAATGCATGAAAGTGAAAAGTGAAACTGAAGTTGCTCAGTCGTGTCCAACCTTCGTGACCCCATGGACTACAGCCTACCAGGCTCCTCCATCCATGGGATTTTCCAGGCAAGAGTACTGGAGTGCACTAGAAGGAATCTATAGTAGATTAGGTGATAGAGGAATGGATCAGAGAACTAGAAGACTACTTAGTGGAAATCAACCAAGATGTTCACCATCACTAATCAGAGAACATAAGTTGAAACGCCAATGAGGTATATCACTTCACACTGGTCAGAATGGCCACCATCAAAAATTTCTACAAATACTTTAGCGCATGTAAAGCAAACCCTCCTGCACTGTTCGTGGGAATGTAAATTGATAAAGTCACTATGGAGAATCATGTGGAGGTTCCTTAAAAAATTAAAATTAGAACTACCACATGACCCAGAAATCCCACTACTGCGCATATAGCCTGAGTAACTCATAATACAAAAAGATACATGCATCCCAATGTTCATTGCAGCACTATTTACAATAGCCAGGACATGGAACCAACCGAAACCTCCACCAAAAGATGAATGGATAAAGTGGTTGTGGTACATATGTACAACAAAATATTACTCAGCCATAAAAGGAGCAAAACCGGGCCATTTGTAGACACGTGGATGGAGCAAGAGGGAAGTAAGTTGGAGAAAACCAGACATCACGCATTAACACATATATGTGGAATCTAGAGACATGGTACAGATGAACCTTTTTACAGGGCTGGGACAGAAATGCAGGGATAGAGAATGGACATAGTGATACAAAGGGAGGGTGGGATGAATTGGGAGATTCGGATAGACATCTATCCACTACCATGTGTGAAAGAGATAGCTAGTGTACAGCACAGGGAGCTCAGCTCGGTGCTCTGTGATGACCTAGAGGGGTGCAAGGGAGGTGCAAGATGGAGGGGATGTATGTACGCACATAGGGATTCATCTGTACCCCAGAAACTAATGTAACGTTGTAAACCAATTATACTCTACATTTTAAAAAATCAGTGAAACTTTTAAAAGCTGAGTTCTTTTTTTTTTACCTGTAATTTATTTTTTTTTTAATTAATTTTTATTTTTTTAGTTTGTTTTGCTTTACAATATTGTATTCAAAAAGATAAAATTGATAAGACCTTTAGCCAGACTCATCAAGAAAAAGAGAGAGAATTCAAGTCAATAAAACTAGAAATGAAAAAGGAGAAGTTACAACTGACATTACAAAGGATCATAAGAGACTAATACAAACAATACAAATACTAATACAAACTATATGCCAGTAAAATGGACAACTTTAAGAAGAAATGGATAGATGCCTAGAAACTCAATCTTCTAAGACTGATCCAGGAAGAAACAGAAAACATGAACAGACCAATCACAAGTACTGAAGTTGGAACTATGACTAAAGAACCTACAACAAATGAGAATCTAGGACAAATAGCTTCACATGTGAATTCAATCAAACATTTAGATAAGAGAAGTTAACACATATCCTTCTAAAACAATTCTAAAAAAGCTGCAAGAAACACTCCCAAGCTCATTCTAGGAGGCCACCATCACTCTGACACCAAAATCAGACTAAGAAACCATAAAAAAGAAAATCATAGGTCACTATCACTGATGAAAATATATGCAAATATTCTCAACAAAATACTATCATATGTATCCAACAACACACTGAAAGAATCCTACAGCACTATCATGTGGGATTTATCTCAGGGATGCAAGGATTCTTCAATATCTGCAAATCAATCAGTGTGATACACCACATTAACAAACTGAAGAATGACTACACATGCATCTCAATATATGCAGAAAAAGCTTTTGACAAAATTCCATACCCATAAAAACCCTCTAGAAATGGGCATAGAGGGAACTTACCTCTACATAATAAAGGTCATATATGACAAACCCATAGCATACATCCTTCTTAATGGTGAAAAACAAAATATTCCCTCTAATATTAGAAATAGGACAAGGATGACCACTCTTGCCACTGTTATCCAACATAATTTTGGAAATTTTAGCCATGACAAAGAATAAGAAACTAAAAGGATCCAAATTGGAAAGGAAGAAATAAACTGTTTACATATGACCTGATACGGTACATAGGATATCCTAAAGATGCTACCAGAAAACTACTACAGCTGATCAATGACTTCAGTAAGACTACAGGACACAAAATTAACACGTTAATCTCTTGCATTTCTATTCATCAACAATGCAAGATCAGAAAGAGAAAATAAGGAAACAATTCCACTTATGATCAAACAACAAAAACTGGTAATAAACCTAAGAAAGCAAAAGCCCTGTACTCAGCAATACAGAAAATATTGATGAAGAAATAAAGGGTGACAAAATCCAGATGGAAATATATACCATGTTTTTGGGTTGGAAGAATTAATGTGAACATGACTATACCTCCAAAAGCAATTTACAGATTCAATGCAGTCCCTATCAAGTCCCCAGTGGCATTTCCCCCTCAAAATTAGAACAGAACAGAATATTTTACAATTTGTATGAAAACACAAAACCCCTAAATAACCAAAATGACCTTAAGGAAAAACAGGAAGCTTAAGATATCAGGCTTCCTGACCTCAGAAAATACTACAAAGCTACAGTAGTCAAGACAGATAGTAGTGGCACAAAAACAGAAATATAGATCAATGGAACTAGAAAGCCCTGAGATAAACCCATGTGCCTACAGTCATCTAATCTATGGCCAAGGAGGCTAGAATATACAAAGAGAAAAGACAGTCTCTTCATAAATGGTGCTGAGAAAACTGGACAACTGCATATAAAAGAATGGAATCAGAACACTCCCTAACTACATACACAAAAATAAACTCAAAATGGATTAAAGACCTAAATGTAAGGTCAAATACTGTAAAACTCTTAGAGGAAAACATAAGGAAAGTATTCTGACAAAAATCAGAGTAAGATCTTTTTTGACCCACCTCCTAGAGTAATGAAAATAAAAATAAAACCTAATTAAACTTATAATCTTCTGCACAGCAAAGGAAATCATAAAATCAAAAGACAACCCTCAGAGTGGGAGAAAATATTTGCAAATGAAGCAATTGACAAGGCATTAATCACCAAATACTCGAACAGCTCATACAGCTCAATAACAACCAAGCCACTCAAAAGTGGCTGTAGGACCTGAATAGACATCTCTCCAGGGAAGACATACAGATGGCCACGAGGCACATGAAGAGATGTTCAACTCACAATTGTTAAAGAATTGAGTCAAAACTGCACTAAGGTATCACCTAACAGGTCAGAATGGCCAACATCAATAAAGCTACAAACAAACAAATGCTGGAGAGGGTGTAGATAGAAAGGAGCCCTCCTGTACTGTTGGTAGGGATGTAAGTTGATACAGTTACTATGGATAACAGAATGGAGATCCTTAAAATGTTAGAAGTAGAGCTATCATATGACCCAGCTATTCCAACTCCGGGCATATAGATGGAGAAAACCGTAATTCTAAAAGATACATGCACCCTGATATTCACTGTAGCACTATTTACAGTAGGACATGGAAGCAACCTAAATGTCCATTGACAGAGGAATTGATAAAGATGTGGTAGATATATACAATGGAATTTAAGTCAGCAATGAGAAATAACAAAATAATATCATTTGTAGCACCATAGATGGGCCTGAGATTGTCCTATTGAGTGATATCAGTTACATGTAGAATCTAAAAAAATTATACAAATGAACTTATTTTCAAAACAGATATAGACTCATATGTAGAAAACAAAGTTATGTAACCAAAGAGGAAATGTCGGGTAAGGGAGGAGATAAATTAGGAGATTGGGATTAACATATGAGCACTGCTATATATAAAACAGATAATCAACAGGACCTACTGCATACTGTATAGCATAGGGAAGTCTACTCAATGATCTATAATAACTTATATGGGAAAAGAATCTTTAAAAATAAAGGATACATGAATATGTATAACTAAAACTAACACATTGATGTACACTGGGAACTAACACATAACATTGTACACCAACTATAATATAAAATAAAATTTAAACATAAAATAGCAAAAATTAAAGGTTAAAAAATGTATATTAAAACCATCAATAAAGAAGTAACTAGTGATGTCAAGAGAATTCCCATACAGTGGTGAATTGGGTTTTCAGCAAAAATCTTGTAGGACATAAGGGAGTTGGAAAATATATTCAAAGTGATGAAAGCAAAAACAAAAACAAACCAAGAATACTCTTCTGTCAAGGCTATTTGAGGAGTATTTGAAGAATAGAGAAAGACTTTTATAGAGAAACAAAAACTAAGAGAGTTCTGAAACATTAAACTGGTTTTAGACAAAAAAAGTTCAAGACATTTCTCTAAGGAGAAAATACAATTAGATGTATAAAATTTCATTTTATATTTGGGAAAACATATAGTAAAGTTAGTAGATTCACAACTTATAAAGCTATTTGGAAGGCTAAAAGAAAAAAAATAGTAAAAGCATCTATAGCCACAATAAGCAATTAAACACACAAAACAAAATAGGGAGTTTGGGATCAATATTACACACTGTAATATTTAAAATGGACAACCTACTGTATATAGTACAGGGAACTCTGCTTACTGTCATGTGACAGCTTGGAAGGGAGGGGAGTTTGGGGGAGAGTATACATATGCATATGTATGACTGAGTCCCTTTGCTGTCCACCTGAAATTATCACAACATTGTTAATCACTTATATTCAAATATAAGTTTTTTTATAAAAAAAGACATCATAAGGGAGAGAATAAGAATGCAAAGTTGTTAGGACATGTTTAAACTTAAGTGATCCACTTAAGATCATCACAATCAGAAACTATATAGATAGAAAAAAAGGGAATAGGATTCAAACAAAACACTGAAATTAGTCATCAAATCACAAGGTGAGAGAGCAAAGAAGAAAGGAACAAAAAAAAAACTGCTTATCAGTAATTACTTTAAGTGTAATAATAATAAATACATATTGCCTATCAATAATTATTTTAAATGGAAATAGACTAAACACGGCAATAAAAAAAATAGGGTGACTGAATATATTTTATTGACTATGCCAAAGCCTTTGACAGTGTGGATCACAATAAACTGTGGAAAATTCTGAAAGAGATGGGAATACCAGACCACCTGACCTGCCTCTTGAGAAATCTGTATGCAGCTCAGGAAGCAACAGTTAGAACTGGACATGGAACAACAGACTGGTTCCAAATAGGAAAAGGAGTACGTCAAGGCTGTATATTGTCACCCTGCTTATTTAACTTATATGCAGAGTACATCATGAGAAATGCTGGNCAAGAGAGTTCCAGAAAAACATCTATTTCTGCTTTATTGACTATGCCAAAGTCTTTGTGTGGATCACAAGAAACTGTGGAAAATTCTGAAAGAAATGGGAATACCAGGCCACCTGAGCTGCCTCTTGAGAAATCTGTATGCAGGTCAGGAAGCAACAGTTAGAACTGGACATGGAACAACAGACTGATTCCAAATAGGAAAAGGAGTACGTCAAGGCTGTATATTGTCACCCTGCTTATTTAACTTCTATGCAGAGTACATCATGAGAAATGCTGGACTGGAAGAAACACAAGCTGGAATCAAGATTTCCGGGAGAAATATCAATAATCTCAGATATGCAGATGACACCACCCTTATGGCAGAAAGTGCAGAGGAGCTAAAAAGCCTGTTGATGAAAGTGAAGGAGGAGAGTGAAAAAGTTGGCTTAAAGCTCCACATTCAGAAAACGAAGATCATGGCATCTGGTCCCGTCAGTTCATGGGAAATAGATGGGGAAACAGTAGAAACAGTGTCAGACATTATTTTGGGGGGCTCCAAAATCACTGCAGATGGTGATTGCAGCCATGAATTTAAAAGACACTTACTTCTTGGAAGAAAAGTTATGACCAACCTAGATAGTATGTTCAAAAGCAGAGATATTACTTTGCCAACTAAGGTCCATCTAGTCAAGGCTATGATTTTTCCTGTGGTCATGTATGGATGTGAGAGTTGGACTGTGAAGAGGGCTGAGCACCAAAGAATTGATGCTTTTGAACTGTGGTGTTGGAGAAGACTCTTGAGAGTCCCTTGGACTGAAAGGAGATCCAACTAGTCCATTCTGAAGGAGATCAGCCCTGGCATTTCTTTAGAAGGAATGATGCTAAAGCTGAACTCCAGTACTTTGGCCACCTCATGAGAAGAGTTGACTCATTGGAAAAGACCCTGATGCTGGGAGGGATTGGGGGCAGGAGAAGAAGGGGACAACAGGATGAGATGGCTTGATGGCATCACTGACTCGATGGACACGAGTCTGAGTGCACTCCGGGAGTTGGTGATGGACAGGGAGGCCTAGAGTGCTGCGATTGCTGGGGTCGCAAAGAGTCAGACACGACTAAGTGACTGAACTGAACTGAACTGAACTGAATGTATAATATTACATATAATATTATAATATATACCATGAATTATAATTTGTTCTGTATTATAATATGTGTTATATATCATTTATTATATGTGTATATATATTCCTCTCATCTACAGCTAAGAGTGGTGAAGTTTTTGGTGGTGATAACTACTGTTATTACCTTTATCTCAGACAGTTTGCTTCATATTTTACCTGTATTATATTGCTTATCTGCAAATCATCCTGAAAGTCAGGTATGCTATTGTGCATCATGCAAGTGAAGAAGTAAATCTTACAGAACTCATGGAAAATGAACACAGTCAAAATGCTAACATGTGATATATCTTATCCCAAATTCACATTCAAAGTCCACAATTTCTCCAAGTGACAAATTTGTTAAATTTGCAAACAGTGACAGTGCCACTGAGGTTTAAACTGGGATGAAATAAAGTATTAGGTAGAATCATATGATTATTTTTTAGCCAAACATTTAAAATATTGTGATTCAATACAGTGAGAACTCAATTAGTTGAACATAAAAAATCCAAAATTAATAGTGTGGATGACAATGACATAGGAATATAAGTTTAAGATCTCGATCTGTTTCCAAGGCAAGCCATTATATATCACAACAATCCAAGTCTATGCTCCGAACCACTAATGCCTAGAAGATGAAGTTTAACAACAGTTCTCTGAAGACTTATAAGACCTTCTGGAACTAACACCAATCAAAGAAGTCCTTTTTAATCATAGGAGACTGGTATTCAAAGTAGGAAGGCAAGAGATACCTGGAGTAACAGGCAAGTTTGGCCTTGGAGCACAAAATGAAGCAGGGCAAACACTAACTGAGTTTTGCCAAGAGAACACACTGGTCATATAAACACCCTCTTCCAACACAAGAGACGACTCTACATATGAACATCACCAGATTGTCAATACCAAATCAGATTGATTATATTATTTGCATCTAAAGATGGAAAAGCTCCTTACAGTCAGTAAAAACAAGACCTAGAGCTGACTGTAGCTCAGATCATGAACTCCTTCTTATAAAATTCAGATTTAAATTGAAGAAAGTAGGGGAAACCACTAGGCCATTCAGATATGACTTAAACCAAATCCCTTATTATTATGCAGTGGCAGTGACAAATAGATTCAAGAGATTACATCTGATTAACAAAGTGCTTGAAGAACTATGGACAGAAGTTCTTAAAATTGTACAGGAGGTTGTGATCAAAACCATCCTCAAGAAAAAGAAATGCAAAAAAGAAAAATGGTTGTCTGAAGAACTTACATATAGCTGAGAAAAGAAGAGATGCAAAAGTCAAGAGAGAAAAGGAAAAATATACATATCTGAGTTTCAAAAAAATAGCAGAGAGATAAGAAAGCCTTCCTAAATGAACAATGCAAAGAAATAAATGAAAACAACAGAATGGGAAAGAATCGAGATCCCTTCCAAAAAATAGAGATACAAAGGGAACATTTCATACAAAGATAGGCACAATAAACATATGGACTTGATACAAGCAGAGGACATTAATAAGAGGTGGCAAGAATACACAAGATACAAAAAAGATCTTAATGGCCCAGATAACCATGATGATGTGATGACTCACCTAGAGCCAGACATCCTGGAATGTGAAGTCAAGTGGGCCTTAGAAAGTATCACTACAAACAAAGCCAGTGGAGATGGTGGAATTGCAGCTCAGCTATTTCAAATCCTAAAAGATGGTCCAGTTAAAGTACTGGAAAAGGTCAGTTTTCATTCCAATCCCAAAGAAGGACAATACTAAAGAATGTTCAACCTACAGAACACAAGTATTCATTTAACATTCTAGGAAAGTAGTGCTCAAAGTCTTTAAAGCTAGACTTCAATAGTATATGAACCATGAACTTCCAGATTTCAAGCTGGTTTTAGAAAAGGCAGAGCAACCAGAGATCAAATTTCCAACATCTGTTGGAACATTGAAAAAGCAAGAGAATTCCAGGAAAACATCTACTTCTGTTTCATTGACTACAGTAAAGTCTTTTACTGTGTATATCACAACCAACTGTGTAAAATTCTTAAAAAGATGGGAATAACAGACCACCTTACCTGTCTCCTGAGAAATCTGTATGCAGATCAAGAAGCAACATTGAGAACAAGATATGGAACAATGGACTGGTTCCAAATTGGGAGAGGAGTAGGTTAAGGCAGAATATCATCACTCTGATGATTTAACTTATATTCAGAGCAGTAGCTTAGTCGCTAAGTCATGTCCGACTCTTGAGACCCCATGAACAGTAGCCTGCCAGGCTCCTCTGTCCATGGGATTCTCCAGGGAAGAATACTGGAGTGGGTTGCCATTTCCTTCTCCAGGGGATCTTCCCAACCCAGGAATTGAAGCCAGGTTGCCTGCACTACAGGCAGATCCCTCACCAACGGAGCTATGAGAAAAAAAGAAAGAAAAAGAAAGTGAAGTCGCTCAGTTGTGTCTGACTCTTTGAGACCACATGGACTGTAGCCTACCAGGTTCCTCTCTCCATGGAATTTTCCAGGCAAAAGTACTGGAGTGGGTTGCCATTTCATCATGTGAACTACAGGGCTTAGATGAAGCACAAGCTGGAATCAAGATTGGAAACAGAAATATCAATAACCTCAGATATGCAAATGACACCACTCTTATGGCAGAAAGTGAAGAGAAACTAAAGAGCTTCTTGATGAAAGTGAAAGAGGAGAGTGAAAAAGTCAGCTTAAAGCTCAACATTCAGAAAACGAAGATCATGGCATCTGGTCCCATCACTTCATGGCAAATAGATGGGGAAACAGTGGAAACAGTGGCTAAATTTATTTTTCTGGGCTCCAAAATCACTGCAGGTGGTGACCATAACCTTGAAATTAAAAGACACTTGCTCCTTGGAAGAAAAGCAATGACAAACCTAGGAGCATGTTAAAAAGCAAAGACACTACTGACAAAGGTTCATATAGTCAAAGCTATGGTTTTTCCAGTAGGCATGTATGGATGTGAGAGTTCGACCATAAAGAAGACTGAGCACCAAAAAACTGATGCTTTTGAACGTGCTGCTTTTGTGGTATTGACGAAGACTCTCGAGAGTCCTTTGGACTGAAAGGAGATCAAATGAGTTAATCCTAAAGGAAATCAACCTTGAATGTTCATTGAAACGACTGATGCTAAAGCTGAAGCTCTAAAATTTTGGTCACTCAACATGAAGAGCCAATTCATTAGAAAAGACCTTTATGATGGGCAAGATTGAAGGCAGAAGGAGAAGGGGTGACAGAAGTTGAGGTAGTGGATGGCATAATTGACTCAATAAACATAATTTGAGCAGGCTCCAGGAGTTGGTGAGGGATAGGGAAGCCTGGCATGCTGCACTCCATGGGGTCACAAAGAGTTGAATATTACTGAGCATCTGAACAATAACATAGTCCCACAGCACTCCACATGATTGTTATGAACACATCTAACATGTTATTTGTATGAGAAAGATGTATTTCATCCAGTCTATGTGTCATATTTCTAATTTTGGCCTTTTTTTGACTTCAGAATATTGTCTTTAATATTTCCTATAAAGCTGATCCTGAGGCAGCTGGCTGTGGCTATTGGAGTCCATAACTGATGTTGGTCCTCTGATGTGTGATGCTTGGGTCATCTGAGACTGATGCTTGTTCTGGAGTTAGTGAGTACTCACGGGTGGGTAGAGCTGAATCCAAAGACAGCTGGCTTGGGATTGCAGGGGAGTGCCTCTGGTACTGAGACTGTTATCTCACTGGTGTGATAGTTTGGATCCTGGTCTCTCTAGTGAGAAGGGTTGATTCTCAGGGTTGTTGGGGCTTATGCAAGCCTATGGCTATAGCGGCCTTATTTTTAATATCCAGAAAGAGAACTAACACAAATATCCATCAATAGGTAAATGGATAAAATAATTGTGGTATATATATGCACAAAGAATAAAAGTATCAGTAAAAAAAAAAAAGAAAAAAGAAAACAACAACAACAGGAGCATGCTACAGGTAACACAGACCAAGGTGGATAAACATTTTAGGTAACAACAGGCAAACAATATCCATAGTGAGAATTTATAATTGATACACACCTTTAAATGTTGATTATTGTAGTTGAGAATTAAAGACATTACTTCAATGATTTATTTGTTTTATCCAACAATAAAAACAATACATATATGTAAATTATTTGTATTATATATATATATTTATTTATTATTGGATAGAAGAATTAAACCATTGAAGTAATATCTTTAATCCATAATGTGCTTTCTCTGGTGGCTCAGATGGTAAAGAATCTGTGGGAGACCTTGGGTTTGATACCTAGGTCGGGAAGCTCCCATGGAGAAGGGAACAACTACCCACTCCAGTATTCTTGCTTGGAGAATACCATGGACAGAGGAACGTGGTGGGATACAGTCCATGATATTGTAGGATTTGACATGACCCAGTGACTAACACTTTCACATGTAGGTATATTTACATTTTCAAAACTACTAATTGAATATAAGGAAAAAGTTGCTACAATGAAGTGGTATTCAGTGCACTGAAAATGTTAGTCTTAGTTTTTGTGTTGGAAAAAGTGTTGGAAAATATAATCTGATATGGCTTATTAAACCATCTTATTTGACATTGCTTAATATCTCATTATGTTTTATAATAATTCTACATTATGATTGAAAATAACTAGAATTGTATCTGTCCTAAGCAAAGAAGAAAACTGCATAACGCTTCCTAGAGGATTGATACTAGCATATAGTGAATATGTATGTCAACACTGTCTTTTTTCCAAGGAAAAAATGAAACGATGGAGCAGGAGTTAACTTATATCACATTGTTCAGAGACTCAATAGTATTTACTCTTCAATTTAGAGGGCTCACAGAGGGGCACAAACTTGACCNGTGGGGTGGGGTGGGGTGGGGTGGTGAGAGGGGACATATGTATATCTGTGGCTGATTTGTGTTGATGTGTAACAGGGGTCAACACAATACTGTAAGAGCAATTTCCTCTAATTAAAAATAAAAAAGAAAGCTCAGGGAGCAATACTTACATCAAATAAAAAACACTTTAAAATGAAGACTGCAACAAGAGATAAAGAAAGGGACATTACATAACAACAAAGGATCAATCCAATAAGAGCATATTGTAAATATTTTTGCACTCAACATAGAAACACCTGAATGCATAAATATAGCAGACATAAAGAAAGATATTGACAGTAATACAATAATATCAATAGAAAGCTATATTAATAACTCCACTTACATCAGTGGATGAATCATCCTAAAAGAAAATCAATAAGAAGAATCTAGCCTCAAATACATTACACCAGATAAACATTACACCAGATAAACTTAATAAATAATACTTCACTGCACAACAGCAGGCTACACATTACTTTAAAGTGTACATGGGATATCTGCCAGGATAGATCATATGCTAAGATACAAAACAAGTCTCAGTCCATTTAAGATGACTGGAATCAAATTAAGCATCTTGTCTGACCACAGTGTTACGAGACTAGATCAAATGCAGGAAAAACTGCAATAATACAGTCATGTGGAGGTTAAACAATATGCTACTAAAAAAAAATCTATAGGTAAAGGAATTCAAGATAGAATAAAAAAATACCTAGAGATAGACAATGAAAACACAATGATCCAAAATATATGGGACTTAGCAAATGGAATTCCAAGAGGGAAGTTTATTGCAATTTAAACCCGCTTCAGGAAACAAGAAAAATCTCCCAAGTAATCAAACCTTACTGCTAAGGGAACTAGAAGAATAAACAAAACCCAAAGTTATAGAAGGAAATAATTCGTAAGATCAGAGCAGAAATAAATGAAATAGATGCTAAAATAATAGAAAAGATCAATGGAACTAGGAGCTGTTTCCTTAAAAAATAAACAAAATGGATAAATCTTCATCTAGAACATCTAGTCTAGTCATCAAGAACAAAAAAGGACCCAAATACACAAAATCAAAATGAAAGAAGTTATACCAACACCACAGAAATACAAAGGATTATTAGAAATTCCGTTAAAGAATAAACAAAACCCAAAGTTATAGAAGGAAATAATTCGTAAGATCAGAGCAGAAATAAATGAAATAGATGCTAAAATAATAGAAAAGATCAATGGAACTAGGAGCTGTTTCCTTAAAAAATAAACAAAATGGATAAATCTTCATCTAGAACATCTAGTCTAGTCATCAAGAACAAAAAAGGACCCAAATACACAAAATCAAAATGAAAGAAGTTATACCAACACCACAGAAATACAAAGGATTATTAGAAATTCCGTTCCATTCAGTCCATTCAGTCGCTCAGTCATGTCCAACTCTTTGCAACCCCATGAATCGGAGCACGCCAGACCTCCCTGTCCATCACCAACTCCCGCAGTTCACTCAGATTCACATCCATTGAGTCCGTGATGCCATCCAGCCATCTCATCCTCGGTCGTCCCCTTCTCCTCCTGCCCCTAATCCCGCCCAGCATTAGGGTCTTTTCCAATGAGTCAACTCTTCGCATGAGGTGGCCAAAGTACTGGAGCTTCAGTTTTAGAATCATTCCTTCCAAAGAAATCCCAGGGTTGATCTCCTTCAGAATGGACTGGTTGGATCTCCTTGTAGTCCAAGGGACTCTCAAGAGTCTTCTCCAACATCGCAGTTCAAAAGCATCAATTCTTCTGCGCTCAGCCTTCTTC